>LPNX010063346.1:0-40625 GCA_001517045.1 Pseudotsuga menziesii | reverse complement strand
GCCCTTCATAAATAAATAAAAATAGTTTTTAAACCTTACTCTAGTGACAACCTTTATAAAACCTTACCTTAGACATTTCATGTGATACATAAGACACAATACTGCACTTACCACTTTAGATATCATTTAAATCGAAGGTTTAATGACTATAAAAACATCTGATTACAAGGTTTTTTCCAAAGTATTAAATGTACTCACTAAGAAATATAGTTATATCCATTGTTTGCGTCGTAAGGGGGAATATATTATAATGTAATGATTTGTTAACCATATATCGATGTTGAATCTCCACAACATGGTCTACGTAAAGTAATCTAATCCCTTTTTTTTTTTAATTTGCAATGATAGGTTGACTTAGTTGAGACTAAGGATTAACCTTGGTGACAACTGAAAATTATTGCCGCCTCCGAAATCTGATGATAGCGCAATGAACTATGGAAATCAACCCATCATGTAAAATTATTTGGAAGTGATGTGGATTCATTTGGACCATGCTCTGCAGGTTTATCAATGGATCTTCCCAAAGACCTAACACGTTATTCTCCCTTGCCTTCGGGTTCCTGTCCACCCTTTGAGAAGAAATCAGCCGCACTGTAAATATGTTACCTGCACCGAGCTGCGACTGAATTGGGAGTCTTCTTCTTGGTTAGCTTACCCCATTTCACCCATATGATGACTGTCTCACAGCTTGTGCTCTTCATACATTACTCATACTCCTGTTTATTTACTCGCCGCCACCGTTGCTTAGGCTCGAACCCTTGACTGTGTCGGATCATACCGTCTCCCTTCAGTTTATCCTACAGGAGTACTTCTTCCTTTCACTGGTTAAGGTTAAATATCATCGTTCTGTGTGTGTTACAAGAGTAAAGTTTCAGCGTTAGGGTTTTAATGCCTTCCTCGAATTTATGGCTTGAGGGTTTCTTGCTGTCGATGCTTGGCGAGTGTTATAAAACTGTGCCTCTGCCGAAAAATGACAGACTCCATGCTCGTGCTGGCTGCTGCATCAATGCGTGAGACTTGCTACTACTAAGGTAAAATAATAACTTTTGTTTTCTTTCAAATATTATTATTAAAACCTTATTAATACATTTCTTTTGCATTATCATTAAATTAACAGTTGGTTGTAAACTTGTTTTGCAGCTTCGACCTGCTAATCTTTTCTGCCTGCACAAGGGGTATAGCTGCAGCAATAAAGGTCACGGTAAGCCTGAGTCTCTTCACGGCTTGTCCACTTTGTGAAAACCCTTATGGGATTGCGATGGGTTGGCCGTTGCGGCCTTTTGCCCCTCGTGGCTTTTGGTTGTTTATTTTGATGTTAAGCATCGTGGGTTAAAACCCTAGCTCTCAAGCAGAGCTCTACGGCTTCGACCATATGTGTAAAAATCTCGTTTGTAATTATTATTGTGTTTATAAAAATGACAGGCTGTAAGCCTTCGTGTTTACTTTGTTTATAATATTTGAACAGGCTGTAAGCCTTTGTGTGAATTTTTGTTACTGCCATGGGTTATTAAACAAAACAGAGTTACAGTTGTTACCTTTGGATTATTTTGAAAGGGTAGGGTTTTACCCTCAGTTATTATAAAAGTTTGTGAGACTGTTTCCTTCTGCTGCATTCCTCTTTAATTACAGCATTGGAAAAATGAATGCTTACTTTGTTTTATTTAATAACCCGGCTATGAGAAAAAAAAATACTGGTAGTTCTTCCATCTGATAATTTTATTTGAATAAATTAGGTTTTTACTAGGTTTAGCCCTAGTTAACAGGGAAGAATTAACCTCGTCCCTATTCTTTTTGAGGTTATTGATAATTAAAGAGTACTTATGTAAAATACTAGAGTTACCTGTTATATTTATAATATATAGTACGCTTAATAAAAGAGCAATCTATAATTCTGTTGTTTATTTCTTGTAAAAAGAATACATTGAAATTGTTTACTGATAAAGTGTGTTGTTATCTGATTTATAATTTAACTCTTCTTACCAGTAAGAAATTATAATTTGTGTATTGTTTATACTCTGTTAATAATGTAGGAATTTATATTTATTTATTTAACTTAGTACTGTCAGTAAATTTTTACTTATAACTCATATATTAAAGTAATTCTAAGATACAATAAAAATATTTCTAAGATTTACTTACAGTATACAAGAATATTCTCTATGTTAACAATACAATGTTCCTGTATTGCATAAATAAATTACTATAAACTAACTATATTAGCTCATAGTAATTACTATGGATTCTAGGTTAACCACTCTCAGTTTATTCTATAAGTATATTGGAACCAATACTTGTTATTTGATTCTTGTATAATTTATACTATACTATTATGATCTGTATTACTTAATTCATTTCCTTAGTTATACTGTTTAAGTATAAGTATACAGTAATATAAAGGACTCGTCCAGAGTTTATCATGTAAATGCAAATATTAACATTCAATCCGATTCTATAAAGAAAAGGAGAAAACAACTCCGAAATCTAATTTCGAACTTAGTTCATAAAATAAAGAAATAATTGCCTCCCAAAACCTTCATAGAGTCTATACCAGATTGGTCTAATAGTAATATCAAATCCCTGTATGACTATTATGATGTTCAGTTTATTATATACATTTAGCATGAAATTATTTTAATGCAGAGAAAAGACTGTATAGTAACACAGTATTAAATCTAATCTAATATCTACTAACTGTTCATTATACTTGAAATACTGGAAACAGGTACAGTAACAGGAAATAGTTGGTAACTAGAAACTCATACAATACTTGTTAACATATCTTTTCTGCTAATAGTTAAAGAACACAAACTACTACACTGAATATCATCATGTTATCCTTATTTAATTTTAACCCCTGCGCTGTAGTACTATCTGGTAAAACCCAGATGTGGAAAAACACAGAGGGTATTTATCATTCATCAACTATTTCTAATACTTCCATCTAAGAATATTTAAATGACCAACCAATTAAGCCTTTTTATCATAACTATAAGGAAAACATTCAAGCATTCACAATTACTAACAAATATAAACAGTCAAGTGTTAGAACCTGATTAAGCTATGGACAACAACAGCAATGGGAGGCCGTTCCTCCCTACCAACTCCTGGATAGTGCTCAGACAACGACTCCTCAGGACCCTCGAGCTTGCTCTGGTCTCCCTGGATGGAACTAGGTGCAGCAAAGTCAGATACCAGTCTTCAAACTCAGTATTAACTCAGAACTATCAGTCAGTTCTCTCAGCCAAATAGCTGTAATGAAATCAAGTTACTGCAACAATCCTCCTAGAACCACTTCCTTACTGTATTTCCCTCTTCCTCAATGAATTTCCTGAATAACATTCACCTGAATGAATTCTCTCTGGAAAATATCTGAGCAGCTTCATCTCTCTTCATTGAGTACTTTTAAAAGATTGCCTAGGTCTTTTTTGGGTTAACTGTCATTTAATGAGCCACCTGCTCTGATTCCACTTTCTTGGGGAATCATGACCCCAAATATAGGGAAGTTTCCACTTGCAACTTAGGAAGTGTTCGAGGATGCTGCCACTTGTCTTTTGCCTTTCCACCTAGTTCCATCCACCAGTTTGACCAGTAACCTCTTTTTAACAGCTCTCCCATGCTGTTGTCTCCACAATTTATTTATTAATAATAAAATATTCTGAATTACACTCCATTTCTGTTGACTCTGCTGAGTCATCAATCCCTACTTAGCATTAAATTTAACATAATGTCTCAGGAATATAATAAAACAATTTACATAATTTTACAAAATTGGGGTATGTGACAGTTCTCCATTTGAATTCTGCAGGCCTGATGATCCTATCCTTCCATTGAATTTTGCATGGTATCAGAGTTGGTATCAAGGCCAACAACAAACCTCAGAAGCTTCCATTGATGCACCAGAAGCAACTAAGTTCCACATAAATCCTAGAATTATTTCCTTGATCCCTATGGATTCTATCCATAGAAGTCTATGCATGTGTGATGCACCCAAAGAAAGTGCACATTTCAAAGTAGGGAGTGTTTGGTCTAATTTGATTCAAATGAGAGTTTGTTTTACAGGTACAATTTCAACAACAAAATTTGAAAATCGCATCCAACTTTGAAGAGGTGCCACGACCTATACACATAATCTTAGAGGGCTTATTATAGCTTATTTGAAAGTTATTTCTGTGATCTGAAATGGGTTTTTTGGGGAATTCAATTTGAGTCTTTGGTTTGAAAGATATGCTCAGTTGAATATCATAGGTTTTCCAACAACTCGTGTCCATCCCTACCCTCTATTTCAGATTGATATTTCTCACTCCACAAGATGAGATAGGTCAAGTTCCTTGTATTATTTGAAATATATCTTCAATATCTCAAACGAGTCTTCGATGGAAAAAAAATTCCATTGATTGTAGTACAAGTTGTGATTGAATTGGAAACATAACATCAATCACGTTTTTGAGTTTTTATTTAAGCTTACATACATGATTTGATTTACATGTATAACTTCTTGGATTCAACGTTGTTCATGAATTTGAAGAAGAAAATTGCAAAAACCTCTATTGTACAACTTAAATGCGGATTTGAGATCAGTTCCCCCTTTATCACCATTCACTTATGCTGAGTGTAAATTGAAGATGATTGCATATCTTAAGAGTCATGATCTCCTTGATGTGTCTTTTAGAGCTAGTACATAATTTTATGAAGAAGAAAATGATTGGCTAAAAGACTATGATAGAGCATATGGAAGTATGTGTATGGTAATGACTCCTAATATGTGTTATCTCTTGGAATTTGTTGAGTATCCATTCGAGCTCTAGATAAATCTAGATAGAGCCTTTGGTGTGCAGAAAGAAGTAGATAATACCTGGAGAGAATCCAACTCCTCCTCAAGTGTTCTTCCTTCAATTGCATCGGCCTCAATTCTCTCTTATGAAGTTGTTCAAGATGAAGAAATAGCAAAATATTCAACTCATTCAATTTGAAATGTTGAAAGTCTCCTTGTAGTGACCCCTTCTCTTGTTGCTCCAGAATTTTAAGAGATCTTTGATATCTCATATTCTCATATAGTTGATCGAGAAGAAGACATTTGAACCTCCATTGTTGAAGAAAAACTCTCCTTCCATCCTATTCAGTCATTCTCCAGTGATTCTTCTATTCTAAATTATGTGCAAAGTTTGTTAGTCATTGCTCAAGGAGATGAAGAGAAATCTGATTCCTCTCTCTCCAATCATGTTGTTGGTGTTTAAAAAAGTGATATTTTGGATGTTTTGGAAGTAAATATCATATTTTAGGAGTGATCCATTCACCCTCATTGATCTAGTGCTTCCAGCAAATTCTTACCTGATTACTTGCACCGATTCTTAGAGTTTTATTACAGAAGAAGAAAATAGTGCATCTACCATCTTAGTGGCACACTTGGAACCTTTATTCCTCATTCTTAGATTTGATCTCACCTTATTTGGTTCGAATTTCAAGTTCCAATACCTTTCAGTCATGCTTGTGACTATTTTCATCAGTTTTGGTGTGAAAAATCAAGCACCTCATCAAACTTGTTGTTGGGGATTTGATGTTTGTTTCTTCTCATGAGTTTACTGATATGAAATATCATGATTTCATGGATATTTTGAAATCTAGACCAGATTATAGAGCTCGTACGTTTTCTCTTCTTGGTCGCATATCTTCTCCTCACATGATCACATGCTCATCTCCTCACAGTAAAGATGGAGACCTCTTGCATTCACTTTGACACTTTCTCCTCACAATGGGAATTGATTTTACCTCACATGGTTCAATGTTCAAAGCCACAATATCTCAGTTGGTTGGGTTCACCTCACATGGTTTGAATTTTCAAGCACGTTTGCTCCCTCATCAGTGTACCGCAATTACTCTACATCGTCCCATAATCTATTATGCAGTTGTCTATGTTCCTGATTCAATTGAGTAGATTCATGTTCTTCCAAAGAAGAAAATTCCTCCAGACATAATCATTTAGTTTGGAGAGGTTCACATGCACAGTCCCAGGAAGCTAGTGCACACAAGGACCATCACACTACATTATTTCTCCACAGAGATGCACATTGCAGAAATGTTTTCCTGATTTTCCTGCTTATTTTGAGGGGAGGGGGGCTTTCCCATGAGTTTTTCCCCATTTCCTCGATTTGTTTAAGCGTTTATTTTTTTTCATTTAGATTGTATGGGTGACCCTTCATCTTAGTTGTGAGGGCCCAAGTTGTCCAAAGTTAGGATTAACAGGGGGTGTTGGTATTGTTATTAATCCTTCCTTTAACCACATAGTCTATTTGTCCATTTTCCTATCTTAGGAGGTTTTCATCACTCCGCTAGTGAACGGGGGACACGCCTAGGGGAAATATGCCACTTAGTGCACTTGATTGCATGAGTTTAGCTGCCATAGAGACAAATTCCTAGAATTTAGGAACCCACTATGAGTGACACCATCAGTGTCCAGCAGTTGACCCTAGTCATTGTTCAGTTATGTTCAGTTATGCTCTAGTTCTCATTAGTTAGATCACTCTTAGTCATCCTAGCACTAGTTTCCATGATTCATGGGAAGTAGGACGCATTTGCTCACCTACCCTCATCAGTTAATTGGTTTTGAACTGTTTTAGTGATCCCTAGTTGCATTAGTGAGCTCTAGTGGTGATTTTCCCACACTGAGTTAGCTCAAGAGTCAGTCTAGGTTGGTAGATTCAATTTCCTCTTTAGGTATTTGAACTATGCTATATGTATAACCATTGTACTACATATTATTTACTGAATATGTGGATGAGTGACTGATTAATGGATATATGATTATTATTTCCATTTGTTGGTCTCATGAGTGTCTTATTCTTCCATGAATTATTGATCTGAGTTTCTCAATTCTCCCTCTCCTCTTCAACCTTAATTCTCCATTTGAATTCTACAGACTTGATCATCCTATGCTTCATTGAATTTTACAGTTAGAAAATATCTTTATGTAAAAGATAGGTTTTGACTAATGTAAAAAAACTATGACTTTGATTTTGGTTTGAATATCAAATTATAGGTTTTTTTTATTTGAAAAATAAAATCAAATGTTGATAAAAGTTATAAGCAAGGTTTTAAACATGTTCATGCTGTAGGGTATTAATGGGGATTCAAAATTTTTAATAATAAAAGATGTTAAAGTGGGGAGTCCAATGTGCCATGAAAACTATATAAAGGACCCTTTTTTTGAAATATCCCATTACGACGAATATTTAGCATTTAATTTTTTATTATTTTCTTTTTTCAATTTGATTTGTTCTTTTGTTTTATTTTTAAATTTTGTTTCTATTACCTGTTTTCATTTCTTTATTACAAATAAATATTTTAAAATGAGTAAAAGGCTTAAAAATGGATTTGCCTTTGTTCACAAGGAAGTACATGTCTAGGGAGGGGGAGTGTGAAATTCATAAATATGTAGAAAGATGCATAAGTACATTAGTGTAAACCATAAAGACGTGTCGAGAAAAGTTTTGCTAAAAAGATTGGTTCTAGGTCACGGGACAGTGAGAAGCATTGAATATGAAGGCGGAGATGAAGATTATGTTGATCAAATCAACTAGTGTCTGCACAGAGCACACCATGTAGAAATCAAGAATAAGAAGATATGGTCATTTTGAAGAATTTTTTGTGTGTCACCTTATAAGAATAAACTCACAAGTGAAGCTCACGCAAAATCCAGAGATCAATCCCAAGGAAACTGGTTTGTCACTGACGATGGGTGATAACTCTTTTTTTTTCACACAAAAAATACAACTTTATATTAATGAAAGTTGTGCCTTACAGTCAGAATGTCGAGGTTACATTAATTCATAGCTCCTCCTATGGCCGTATGATCAATTTGTCGAGAACAATAACTTATGTTATGTCTTATAAGTCATGAGATTAGTCTAATAATCTATGATATGTCAATACATATAAGCAATGAATCCAGCTAACTAATGTTTATAATGTCTTTCTCTATGGGGGATATCCCATCGAACTTGGCCCATTCAATGTATTTCAAACCGTCACCAATGGCAAGTTTGAATAGACCGTCTGCTTCGGTATTCAATTCTCGATAGATATGCAAGAATGTGGTATGCCGAAAGTGATCAATGAGTACCTTGGTCTGTTTGATCCAATGGAGAAGTTGAATAGTGTGGAAGTTGTGAGTACATCTTTCCCATTCCACAATTGCTTTAGAATCTCCGAGAACCATAGTAGGCCAAATATATTTTTCTTTGGCGAAAAATAGTAAGCCCCAACGGCTGATAACCCTTAAGTCACCAACAACTGATAATGCCTAAGTCGATGATGTGATATGACCCCTAATGCTATGATATGCAATAACTCTCAAGTCATCAATGATCGATAAAAGTTAATGCATCAACATGCGATAACTCGAAATGCCCCAACATGTGACAAAAGTAGCACAATGAAACATCCCTTCCATATTTTGGCCATAAACTTGGACTAGGACCTCCACTTTAAGTTTTCTTTATACCGTTTGAAAGGTGTCGACGAGTTATATGACCTTGCAGTTATACTTGTTTAAAATTACCTATAAGATATTTTAGAAATTTCAAGACCACATCAGCAATTTCTAGAGGGGTCTATATGACCAAAGACTTTCTATTGTGCACATGAATGAAAAATATATCAAAGAAGCATAGTTTAGGCTCATGTAGTCATGTGGGGTAACAATTTACTTGCACATGTGACTAAAGGGCCCATCTTCACCTTACTTATCAAATTTGAATGTTGCATTTAATATATTTCATGAAAATTCTGAGGGAAGTTGAACAACTTAATAGGACAAAATAAAAACTCAAGGGTTAAGAAGAAGAAACAATCAGACAATTAGTCAAGAGGACCATTCATTTACTAAAGGAGAAAGATTAAATAGAAGGGGATCAAAAGAAATAAGGACTTTTGGTTCTCTAACTATAATACCCCCATTTTGACCCTTAGAATGCATTAGCTTTATATGTAAATATTGTGTATACGTGATGTATGAAATCCTCGTGTGGACCTCAAGGCCAAGACCCCGCTAGTGAATGCTTGGCTTTTAAAAAGACAAGTATTTTATTTTCCTAGCCATGTAATAGTAAGCCATGGAAAATTGTAAAATCATTTAAATATTTATAATGCAATAAAAATACCAAGAGTTGGTTATGGAAGCAACTAAAATGAGGGGGGACTATTTATCCACTACGAATAGGTGAGGGGGTTGTGGAATTGAACCCTGCGTTTTCAAGTGTAATCTTGACTTTCCTTGGTGACATTTATTTATATTGTAAGATGGTAGCTGAGAAATCAGCTCATGCATTACTAGAGAATGGGAAAAACATAGAAATTTGTATGGTTTAGTATGGGCATAGTTTACTTGACCCAAAAGTCATTTTCCTCATGGAAATAGATTTTAAATCCTCCCCATTCCATTATTGAACAACTAGATATCAATTTCTAGCTTGCTATGCATTCCCAGCAATGAAAATTGCAGAGATCACTACTTGTAAAGAAGCCACATTTTGAAGTGCCAAAATTGCCCAGAAATGCACATGAGGAGTGAAATATAATGGGAAATCCATAGCTGCAATATATGGAGGAAATTTGATAGTAGAAACAGAACGAAAATCCATAGGAAGACCCAGATTTACAACCTTGGAAGTTGAATTTCGTGACTCATAGTCACGTGGCCAAATTGGAGGAAAATCCAAAAGCAAATTGCACTAGGAGAGAGTGCAGAGGTTGGATTGATTGATAAACCCAGTGAAGGAAATAATCTCTAAAGTTTTGGAAGCTTGGACCCTTTTGTGCCCACCCTGAAGAGCACTAGAGGGAAGGGGTGCCTGAGGGACTGTGTAGCAGAGAAGGGAATCTTCCTTGTGTTCGATGAGATAGGTATTGTGGGTGCCAAGGTTATCTGAAGCCAAATTGATATGCATATAACTTCTTGGTTGAGATCATTGTCTTAGTTATATCCTTCTCTGCATCCCTACATGCTTGACAAACCAACTATGTGTTGGATTAGCATGGTTATTTGTCCTTATGGTTGTGAGTGAGCCTGAGTATTTCCTCCTTAGTGGATACATATCCCAGCATGGGGGTATACTCTCAACTGAAAGAATATAGGGTGGATAGAGTCCTATAGTTGGGAGAAACATTGTTCTTCCATATTCAGTTGTTTGGACAACTTCAAGTTAAAAGATAAGTGTTTGTTGTGTTTTTAATTATGCCCAATTTATGTGTTATGTATGTTTATTTATTTATGTCAAATTGAATGAAATAATCATCTTGAATTATTCAGTAGGAGGCCTGTGCATAGAATGAAAATGAGATTAATTATGTGTGTGAGTGTTTTATGATTATGCCTATGATAAAAATGTTGGTAATTGCATGTTGTGTGTGAATTAATAAGGTTTAATTCTGACGTGTTTGCATTCATGCATCTACACACACATTTAGTTTTTAATGAATTTTGTAATATGGTCATGGGGACGCAATTTATCACCTCGCATATCGTTCATGTATCCCTCCATGGGTCGGATTGATGGGAAGGGATGTGACTGAGTGGTATGAAATATAAACGTTGTAGCACTAGGGTTGGTTGAGCCGGAATCCACACCTGCAGGCAGAAAATCAAAATTTCATAAGAAGTGTTGATAAGTGTTTAGTGAAGTTGTGGGTTAAATAATAGCTGAAAAACAAAACCCTCAAATGTTGTAGAGGATCATAGTGTTGCATAGAGCTGGCTAAGAGATTTCCAGCGATACCCATTTTGTCAAAAATAGACTTCGGACGTGAAAGATATAGACATGAGAAGTTGGCAGTAACAAGGGCATATTGTTGACTTCTGAATTTCGGCATTGAAATTGGAAGGTTGGAAGGTTCGTGTTATTACTATTTGGCTACCGCCGAGGTGTCGACGTGAGGATCGACAAGTTGTTCATGGATGGATCGACATGTTGATGCAAACATCGAAGTTCCAACTTTCAACTCCTGACGTACAAAAGGTAGTCAATGAAGTCAAGAAGTTGGGTAGTTTTATTTGGAAGTCATTCGATAGTGCTGAATTCTAACTTCCAACGTACAGAAGGTAGTCGACGAAGTCGGGAAGTCAGGGTAGTTTTATTTGGGAGTTGTTCGGTAGTTCCCACTTTCGAATCCCAAGGTACGGAAGAAAGTAGGCAAAGTTTGGAGGTTGGGAAGGATTTATGAAGGAGCTATTTTTCACTTCTAATCTCTGAATTATGATGTACGGAAGGTAGCAGTCAGAGACGAGAAGTCGAAAGTGGTTCGTTATAAACCAATTGTACATTCTGATTTTTTATTTTCTATTGAAAAAATTCAGAAGGGATTGGAAAAAATTTGATAGCAATTTATCTCGAAATTGGATGATATTTGTTGCATTCGGACTCCATTGAAGAAGGTCAGAAAAGCACTAGTGAGAGGCCTAAGCCTGTCCTACTCCGATTTGACCAAAATTTTGAATTAGTGACTCTTACAAATAAATTTCCTGAGGCATGATGGGATCTCGGTTTGGGATGAAATTTTTATAGTGCGGTCCGAATATTGGAACCAAATTCCAAAGGGTGTGAAGTTAGGGTGTGAAAGAAGGACAAAATTTACTATTTTGGAGCACTTTTTGGGAATTTTGAAAAGCTTGAGGGAGGTAAAAGTGATCCGATATGTCGAAACCAAGAAGATTTATGAACTTGAAATTTTACCTACTCATCAAAACAGACAACTTATGTTAGACAATTTTTTTCAGAAATGCTTGGTTTGAGAGCCAATTTTTGGTGGATTTTGAAATTTGGGAAAAAGTGAAAAAGTTAAAAGTAGTCAAACCTATAATTTTATAGAGGTCAACTAGTGCATTAGATCGGATATATGAAATATGACCCTTGTTATATCTACTAACTTTTCTTAGTAGAATTGTTTTCCTGGTTCTCTCTATATTTACTTATACAAGTTGCCAAAGTTGGCCTCTGAGGCTAATTGCACCTGTGGAAAAAGTGTAGAAATGGACAAAATTAGCATTTTTGGAAGAATGTAACTTTCATGTCTAAAGTTGGAATGAATAAGGGATATAGGAGTTGGAAATATTATCCATATGGGAATAGTGGTGCATAATTAGAATTTGAATGAGGAATTCCAGTGTCTCCAAGATTAGGACAAAAAATGCATGTGACCTTGTTTTGATAAAAAAAAATGTCAATCAAGGGCAGTTTCTAGAAATGCATAAATGTAAGGAAATAAAAGAAGGCATTAGAACCCTGTCAATTATTCCATGAGGCTAATTCTATTGAATCATAATGTTTTATGGTTTTACATGAATTCCTAAGATGTCTAATAAAGATCTATATGATGCACAGTGTTTGCAATTATTAAGCCTTAAATAGTTGTAGCAGAGGGTATCATATTAGGATATTTAGAAACTTAGGAATTAGTTAAGATCAACTTGTGTAATATATCTGTTAGGCAAAGTGTGTTTCTTTAGTATGCATTTGTAAATATTCTAATCCAACGATTAGGATATGTTCTAGACATAAAGTGATCCGACGGTTCAACTTCTCTTAGATCATACCTACCAATTGATCCGTGGATTAACACCAGATTGGTCCATGATCTCTATTTAAAGAGCTTGGAGGGTCCTTGTCTAGTTGATCGATTATCAGAAGCTCATTTGTAACTTTCTTCTTTTACATAATAAATTGCTCCAAGTAGCTATTTGGTTGGGGCCGTGGAATGTTTCCCTCTCGAGGGTTTTAACCACGTGACAAAAATCAGTGTATTGATCTGTAATCTATTTGTGTGAAGTGGTTTCTATAGTTGTTCATACTTTTGGGAGTACCCTGTGTACCCGAACATGGTATCAGAGCGTTTATGAAGAGCCGCTTCCGATTTTGATCAAGATCTAGAACCGGTGTTGCTGAAACTTTGAAAGGGTTTCTGGTTTTGGAGATTCTGTGTATTTGTGGGCTATGAGAGTTATTCCATTGTGTCTAGAGTACTGTTTCCATTGAGAAAGAGTTTTTGTTACATCGAAAACCATTTTCGTTTGATCTAGAAACACCCATTTCGGCAAATATGAAGGTATAATGTTACAGTGATGGATTTGTTTTATTTTTTTTTAAATCTCTCATATTTCATCAGTTTTATTTTGACAAATCTAAAGGTATCCCCCTTGTACTATAATGAATCCCAAACTGAATTGTACCTCGAATATATCGAAGTATTATTTTTGCTGCTTTCCAGTGACTTTCATGAGGTGTTTGCATATAACGGGAAACACTACCAACGACAAAGGAAAGGTCAGGATGGGAATGAGTCAAGTATAAGAGACTACCAACAAGCTGACGATACAAGGTGGCATCTACTTCAGAGGAAGTACAAGTGGCAGAAAGTTTGACTCCAGACTAGAAGGGAGAAGGGGTTGGTTTACAATCTTCCATGGGAAAGTGATGAAGAAGGTCACAAGCATACTTAGACTAGGAAAGAAAGATTCTTTCTTTGGTTTGCAAGACTTGGAAACCAAGAAAATAATGCAAACATCCTAAGTCTGACATTTCAAAATTTTTCTTAATATTGGATTTCACATGGGTTAAAAGTTTAGGGTCACTGCCACTAAGGATAAGATCATCAACATAAAGAACAAGTATGATGACATGGTTTCCTACTTTCTTGGTATATACATTGGGGTTAGAATGGCATCTAGAAAAAATAGTGTCAAGGAGAAAGCTATCCATTTTGGCATACCAAGCTCTAGGAGCTTGTTTAAGGCCATATACGGATTTCTTAAGGAGACAGACAAGGATAAAGTTATCCTAAATATATCCAGGAGGTTGTTCCATGTAAATTTCCTCCCGTAAATCACCATGTAAAAATGTAGACCTGACATCCATTTGATGGACTTCCCAGTTATGTAAGGCTGCAAGGGAAAGAACAAGGCGGATGGAGTTCATTTTTGCAACACGAGAAAATGTTTCATGGTAGTCAATCCCTTCAACTTGAGAAAAACCTTTGGCAACTAACCTTGCCTTAAGTCTTTCAACACTTCCATCTGATGCATACTTATTTATGTAGACCCATTTACATATGACAAGTTTTCTTCCTTTTGGAAGAGGAACAAGATCCCAAGTATCGTTCGCCATTAAGGAACAATATTCTTTATCCATAGCTGCATCCCAATTTGGATTTCCTAAAGCTTCTGCAAAAGTTTCTGGATCACAATTCCTGGAAACTTGAGCCAAAAGAGAAGAGGCTCACTGAAACTGAGAACGTGTTCGACGTTGATCTCTAGGATCACCGGAAAGATCACCAGTTGCTTCACATGTTGAACGGACCCATTGAGGAAGCATTGATGTTTGTGCAACTGGAGGAACATGAGCAGGCGGAGGTGGATTTTCATCGTCAATGTCTTCATCAGAAACTAGAGTTGGAAACCTGTCAATAAAGTTGGAAGAAGAAGAAGAAGGCACAATCGTCGAATCAGGCTCGCAAGCCAAAGATGGCACACCCGCCAAGTTAGGCTCGCAGGCTAGAGATTTTCATCAAATTTAACATCTCTTCTAATAATTATATCATGAGAATGTGGCTGAAGAAGTCTATAACCTTTTACATCTTCAGAATATCCAACAAATATGCACTTTTCACTTTTAGGCTGCAATGCTTTCCGTTTTTCATCCGGAATGTGAGCCCATGCTTCACAACCAAACACATGGAAGTGACTTAAATCTGGTTTAATTTTACTCCATGCTTCTTCCAGTGTTATACCTTGTAAAAATTTAGTTGGTGTGTGATTAACTATGTAATTTGCACAATTTATGGCCTCAACCCAATATTGAAGACTTAGTCCCTTAGATTGGATCATACAATTAGCCATTTCTTTTAAAGTGTGGTTCTTCCGTTCAACTACACCATTTTGTTGTGGTGTATATGGAACAATGTGTTGTTGTTGGATTCCTTGTTCAGTGCAGAAAGTAGTGAACTTTTTGTTAACATATTCTCCTCCATTTTCAGATCTTAACTTAATAATTTGATGACCAGATTATTTTTGAACAAGGGCCTTGCAGGCCAAGAACATGTTAAATACTTCGCTCTTAAGTTTTAGGAAGTAAACCCAAGTGCGTCTTAAGTAGTCATCAATGAAAGTTAATGAATATTTGAAACCAGAAAAGGAAGCAGATGAAAGAGGACCATACAAGTCACTATGCACAAGCTCCAAGGGAACCGAGGCGTGCCAAGAGGCATGTTTGTCAAAACTGTCCCGATGATGTTTTTCAAGTACACAACTGAAACAAACACCATCATTGCAAGATACCATCGGAAGACCAGTCACCATATTGTATTTACATATTTGTTGCAATGAGCGATAATTTAAGTGACCAAATCGCTCATCCCAAAGTTTGCTCAAGTTATCACTATGAGCAACAAAAACTGAAAGAAAAGGTGATGACCCAAAGTTGTTAAATTTGTACAACCTGGTAATATCATCAATAGTTCCAGTAGCAAGGACATTTTGGGGATTTTTAAAATCCTTGATTACAACTTGGTGAGATGTAAACGTCACATTTTTACCTTCACCCGAATGAGTAATTTGATAGACTGATAACAAATTGCAGGAAATTTTTGGAACACGTATTACATCACTGAAATGACCATTTTCTACTGGAACTGTTTCAGATCCTACAACACTTAGAGATCTATCATCACCAACAAATATTTTTTTGGTGTTACATTCATGCATAGTACAAAAGATGGCTTGATCCTTAGCCATATGATAAGATGCTCTAGAATCAATGAGCCATTTATTTGAAGTAGAAGAAGAAGATGCAGTACAAGAGTAACCAGAAGCACAAAGTGCATGTCCATGAGAGGTAGATTATGAAGATGAATCTAGGCTGATGTGGTGCTTCTTTATTGTTGCTTCCAAGGCTGCTATCTTCTTGAAACACTTAGATTCATCATGATTAAATCTTTCCCACAAAAATTTCAATGACGCTCAGTCTTCTTTCCTTTTGGCTTAGATCCTTTGTCATTTTTTAAAGAAGGAGCTGACTGAGAGGATTTGAAACCCTTGTTTGGCTTATTATTGCGAAAATTTTGTTTCTTGGAAGGCTTGGACTTTTCTTTCTGTTGAGGCAATAAGGCTTTCCTAGATGTATCAACATTGTTAATTATTCCAAAATGAATGAACTTATCTTGCTCTCTAATTAATGAATCACAAAAGGATTCAAGACTATGCTCTTGATAGCTAGTTGTAGTCAAGGATTCTTTCATGGAGTAAAATGTAGATACAAAAATAGAATATGCAGGTCCAAGTTTGGAAAGAATATGATAAATACATTGTTTGTCTTCTTTCTTAATCTTTCATTCTTCACATAAGAGTATACAGTTTTATACTTATATAAATAGTCTTGAATGCATGAAAAATCACTTGGATTCAAAGAAATCAACTCATTCTCAAGTTGATGACCTCGAATTTCATTGTATTTACCAAACACAGATTCCAACTTTTCCCAAGCTTTATTGGGTTCATCAATTCCAGATATGTGGAATCACAAATCAGTAGAGATTTAAATCTCAATCAAACCATGAGCTTCATCACATCTATTTGCCCATTTTATTTTCTTATCATCATCAGTGGGTTTTGTTTCTTTCCCCGAGGTAATTCTAAAAGTCCCCTACTTCGTAGAACATCCTCCATACGATATTTCCATGAGAAATAGTTAGAACTGGTAAGTATAATATCACAAGGGGCGGCCATACTGTAAAATAATGCCTGAAAGAATAGAAACTAACTGTTTAGATGCAAAGAGATTGGAAAATTAGGCTATTTAAAAAAAATGGCACTGAAAACTGATTCTGGATGATGAATTTATGCTTGATCAAAGAAAATGTTGAAGATGTCCCCAATACTGACGTGGCAGATATTAACTTGACCAACTAAAAAAAAAAACCCTTCTTCCCAAGATGAACCTTTGACAATCACTTACAAGAAAGTTGTTTTTAAGTGAATCACTTTTGTAAAATAAGTGATGTTCACTTTTACAATAATGTTACTTTTAAATAGTGCTGCAATAAATTAAAGACTTAAGTGACTCACTTTTTATTTTATTTTATTTAAGTAAGATGCACTTTTACAATAAAGTAACTTGAAAATAGAAATTGCATGCACTAAAAAGTAACTTAATAAGACTTGAACTCAAGACCTATTAAAGAATAAAGCAACTTTGAACCAAGTGAGCTAAGTTTAAAAAGTACGTAAAAGTATGGAAAGAGGAAGGGGGCTTTTTTATTTTACTGTTCTCTCTCGTTCTCCGTGCTTGCTTTTTTTTTTGCAAATCACAAAAAAACAAAAAAAACATTTCCACACTATGTGGTTAGAACTTGGTTAGCTTACCTGGAAAGTCTACGTTTTCAAATATTTTCGTCGTTTCTGATTCACCACGATTGCACAAGCTGCACGGCAAAGAGCATACGTAGACAAGAAGACAAGAAAAAAAATTTCCTTTTCTTTTTTTGATTCATCGCGATCATGCAAGGTCCAAGGCAAAGAGCATACGCAGCCAGGGAAGGCAACAGTCCGAGACTAAAACAATAAAGATATAATAATAAAACTGATAAAATATGAGAGATTTCAAAAAAATAAAACAACTCCGTCACTGTAACATTATACCTTCATATTTGCCGAAATGGGTGTTTCTAGATCAAACGGAAATGGTTTTCGATGAAATGAAAACTATTTCTCAATGGAAACAATGTTCTAGATGCAATGGAACAGCTCCCACAGCCCACAAATGCACAGAAAATCTAGAACCAGAAACCCTTTCAAAGTTTCGACAACACCGATTCCAGATCTTGATCAAAACCAGAAGCGGCTCTTCATAAACGCTCTGATACCATGTAAGGTTTGTCGTTACACCAAAACCTATAGATTGTTGGTGAACATTTGAAACTCATCACAAGGCCCTATCATCAGGAGTGGCAATTAGTCCACTTGTTTTATATTCCCATAGGTGCAGTGGTTATACCATGTGGAGGTACCCGATATTCCAACACCCCACCTCCGACATAGCTCGGGGGAATGGAACCTGAGACCTATGCTCTGATACCAAGAAATTAGGAACCATATCATCATACTTGTTCTTTATGTTGATTATCTTATCCTTACTGGTAGTGACCCTAAAATTTTAACCCATGTGAAATCCAGTCTTAAGCAAAATTTTGAAATGTCAGACTTAGGACATTTGCATTATTTTATTAGTCTCCAAGTCTTGCAAACCAAAGAAGGAATATTTATTTCCCATTATAAGTATGCTTGTGACCTTCTTCATCGCTTTCACATGGAAGATTGTAAACCAACCCCTTCTCCCTTCTAGTCTGGAGTCAAACTTTCTGCCACTTGTACTTCCCCTGAAGTAGATGCCACCTTCTATCATTGGCTTGTTGGTATTCTCTTATACTTGACTCATTCCCATCCTGACCTTTCCTTTGTCATTGATCGTCTTGCCCATTATATGCAAACACCTCATGAAAGTCACTGGAAAGCAGCAAAAATAATACTTCGATATATTTGAGGTACAATTTAGTTTGGGATTCATTACAGTACAGGAGGGACACGTTTGTTGGTTGGTTTCACTGATTCAGATTGGGTCGCCAATACTGATGATAGAAAGTCTACTACAGGTTATGTTTTTAGTCTGGGATCTAGACCTGTAACTTGGGCTTGTAAGAAACAACAAGCTCTTGCTCTTTCTTCAGCAGAAGTAGAATATCGAGCCGCAATTAGTGCCAGTCAAGAATCTTTATGTCTTCGACAGATCCTTTCAGAGTTTGGATTCGAGCAGCAGCAACCTACTCCACTTTGGTGCGACAATCAAAGTTCCATCAAGCTTTTCAAAGATACATTTCTACATCAATGCAACAAACACATTGAGCTACACATGCACTTCATCAGAAATCTTGTTCATGATCATGTTCTTAAAATGCTCTATTGCCCTACAGATGATCAAGTTGCAGATATCTTCACCAAGTCTCTTACAGAAGCGAAGTTTTCTAAACTTCGATCTATGTTAGGATTTCAGGAATGTGTCATTAAGGGGGGATATGCTCTAATGCCTCCTTCCTTCTCCTGAGTCACTTTTTAAAATCCTTCAATCCTATCTCAAGTTGTTCTTAAGAGGGGATGTTAGGATATTTAGACACTTAGGAGTTAGTTAAGATCAACTTGTGTAATATATTCGTTAGGTAAAGTGTGTTTCTTTAGTATGCATTAGTATGCATTTGTAAATATTATAATCCGGCGGTCACGATATGTTCTAGACATAAAGTGATCTGACGGTTCAACTTCTCTTGGATCATATCTACCATTGATCCCTTGTTTAACACCCGATTGGTCCATGATCTCTATTTAAAGAGCATGGAGGGTCCTTGGCTAGTTGATCGATTATGAGAAGCCCATTTATAACTTTCTTCTTTTGCATTATAAATTGCTCAAAGTAGCTATTTGGTTGGGGCCATGAACTGTTTCCCTCTCGAGGGTTTTAACCACATGACAAACATTGGTGTATTGATTTGTTATCTATTTGTGTGAAGTGGTTTCTTTAGGTGTTCGGCCTTTTTGGAGTACCCTATGTACCTGAACACATCACACATAGGGAACAAGTCTCCAAAGAAAAATGGTGACCATGAATGATGCTCAGGACCCTTATGAACATGATGATGGTGTCTTAGGAAAAATTATTCAAGAAAGCAATGTGGAGACTGAATCAAATCGGAGAACAAAGTAAATCACTCCTCATAATTGGTTGAAACCATGATAAGTTTTAATGAAAGATTGATGAAGGCTCAGGAGGAACAGAACCATATCAATGTTTTTATTTTGTAAAGCCTCACTAATATGCAACAAAGGATTAACCTTGAGTCCAACCCAAACAATGTGGGCCAAGAAGGAAGAAATGCAAAGAGCCACTCTAGGGGTCGCTCCAAGAAGAAGACTCCAAGACCAAGAAAGAGTTCTGCGAGTAAAAATCATAGCTAGACCACCCTCATTAATATATTCTTCTAGCAGGTCATGTGACTCCATAGGTTTTCAAATCAGTCCAAAGTATACTTTTAGTATATTTGAAGGAATACGGAAATTTAAAAGGATTCCACAAGGAGAGTTTAGAAAGGTAAGGCCTCCCACATTTGATGGAGAAAGTAAAAGAAGTCAAGAGGAAAAAGCATGGCTTCTTGAGATGAAGACATATTTTAGAATTCATGATTGCATAAGAAATGAAAAGGCCAAAATTATCATTTACAATATAAATGACAGAGCTTCAATTTGGTGGGAGCACCTCATGCAAGTAAACGGAATCAAGGAAAAAAGGATTTGTTGGGAGCGATTTAAGAAGTATTTCAAGGAAAAATACCTATCTATTAGGTATTATGATAGCAAGAGGAAGTAGTTCAACGAACTAAAATTTGGACATAAATCTATGGAGGAACATGTCAATCAGTTTTTGGAATTATTGAGGTATGGAAATTACATCAAAGATGAAAAATTAAAAATACAATGCTTCTTTGGAAGTCCCCCTCAAAATTTTAGAGATAGGATTCAGTTTGTTAATCCAACAAATCTTGATGAAGCCATTAGGATGGAAATTCATTGCTATGAGCAGAGCAAAGGAAAATCATAGGTTCATGCAGCATGGAAAGTAAATCCTAAAGGAAGGTTTGATCAAAGAAGGAGTAGGTTCAAGACATCATTTAAAAATCAACCAAGAGATTTCCAACAAGGCCAGCAAGAACAAAGTGCAGTTAATCCAATAGTAGTAGTAGAGAAAGGGACAAAAGGACCACTTTAGTGTTAGGGATGTGGAGAGAACCACATGCTCAAATACTATCCACATCGGAAAGAGAACCCTCAAGGCTTGCACAACTTAAAAGAGGTATTTACTGTGGAGGATATGGCAAGAGTGACTCCCCAAATTTATGCAACGTTGGATAACCATTAAGCAGAGCATTAATCAATAGTAGTGGAAATTGGAGGTAAGATTGCTAAGAAATCCATTTCTATTTTGATTAATCTAGGATCTACTCATATATATGTTTCTCCAAAAGTGGTTGAAAGTTGTTATCTTGGAAAAGTGAAACATAATAAGGTGTGGTTATTTCAATTAGTCACTAGGACAAAAAGAAAGGTGAGTGAAGTAGTGATGGATTTCCCCATAGAGTTGAATGGAATCGTCACAAAAGAAAATTTAAATGTAATACCATTAGGATCCTATGATGCTCTTATTAGCATGGATTGGTTGGAAAATAATAAAGTCAAGGTAGACTGTTATGAAAAAGTTCATGAATGCATTGTTGAAGAAGGAAGGCCAATATTGGTAAGAGGAATTCCCAAGCAAGTTTCCGTAAGGAAAATTTCAGCCTTATAGTTAAGAAAGGTTGTCAATTATATGCATCCCATATATCATATTCTTTAGAAGAAAAGGCCCAAAGATAGAATATTATCCATTGTTGCAAGAGTTCAAAGATGTGTTTCTTGATGAATTGTTGAGACCGCCACCAAAAAGAGACATTGATTTTACACTTGATCTTGTTCCAAGGGGAGGGACTGTTACACATATTTCTCGTCATCATCATATAATGAGAACCAAACATCAGAACTTGCCTCCAATCCCCAAGTTGTGAAGTTGAATTTGGACCAGGATTAGTGATTCCATGCCTTTGTCTGCCACCACACTTTCCTTGTGGACAATGTGCGTTACCCCAAAGAGTAACACTTGTTTTCCATGAACAAAAAGCGGTGCCACTTCCACCTACCTTTATACAATGAGAAATGCACTGTGGGTAATTCTCTATCTTAGTTGAAAAAGAGTGGTGCTCGAGTTTAAAAGCTAAAAGGAGAAGTTTCGCAAAGCTTCTCAAACCTTGGCTTCGTGGAAACCTCATCCCTATACTCTTGGACACCTGGATTCGAGATCCCTCCTTGTAGGATCTCCCCTCCACCTCATCCATAATAATATCAACCATCCCTATCTTCCCATGGCTATAAATATTGGCTCATCCCCCATGGGTAAGGGGAGGAATATTATGCTACAAATAAAAACTCTACCCAAATCTATCCAAGGAGAGTGGGCACTAGGTGGAAAAGTTTGAAGCTTTGGAGGCAAGATCTTGCTTGAGAAGAGACTTCTCATCACTAAGGCTTTTGGTTGTAATTTCTCTCTCTTATTCCATTAATGCAATTAAAGTTCCTTTCCCATGAATCATATTGTGTATTGATCACTTGTTTCATTGTTGAATTCCTTAATCATCAACATAGGATTATAGATCGTACTTGGTACTTTGATCTTGTATGTGCTTTGGTTGTGTTTCATGCAGATGAACTATTGGAGATCTAGCATTCCAAAGGACTGGCACATCACATTGTAAGATTGGTAAAAGAATCCATTCCAAGCATCTATTAATCTTAGGGGAAGTGCTTTTCATTGTTGTTACTCATTTTTTCTAACTTAGAGTATTTTGAGCTAGGGAAACAACTTCTATTCGTAGAAGGTGAGTATTTCCAATAACAACGATAGTTTCGAAATATCCTTATAGAATGAGCACACTAGAATTGGTAGAGTTAAAGATGCAACTATAGAAATTAATGGACAAAAAATATATAAGACCAAGTGTGTCTCCTTGGGGAGCACCGATGTTATTTTTCAAGAATAATGATGGAACTCTAAGGATGTGTATTGATTACATGTAGCTAAATAAAGTGACAATAAAAAATAAGTACCCATTTGCCATAATTGATGATTTGTTTGATAAAATGAATAAATCCAAAGTGTTTTAAAAAATTGAATTGATGCCCGGTTATCATCAAGTGAGGATAAAGACAGAAGACATTCACAATACAACTTTTTGGACAATATATGGCCATTATGAGTGCATGGTGGTGCCATTTGGTCTTACCAATGCACCGACCACATTCATGTGCCTCATGAATAGTGTTTTTAGCAAGTATTTGGACAAGTTTGTGTTAGTGTTCTTAGATGACATTCTTGTTTATTAAAGGAATGAATAAGATCTTGAGGAACATCTAAGAATGGTGTTTCAAGCTATTAGAGAGAACCAATTGTATGCAGATATAAGCAAGTATGGATGTTATCAAAGAATAGTATTTGGGTGATGTTATCTCAGAAGAAGGAATTGCATTGGATCTAGAAAAGATTGACGCCATAATGGATTGGCCTACTCCAAAGAATGTTACCAATGTTAGATCTTTTATGGATCTTGTAGGCTACTATAAAAGGCCCATTGAAGGATTCTCAAAGATTACTCATCTGATTACATCGTTGTAAAGGAAGAATGAAAAGTTTGTATGGTCCGAAAAATGTGAAGAAAGCTTTCAGCAATTGAAGAAGTTACATACTGGCGCTCCTATTTTGAAGATTGTAGATCCAAGGAAGGATTTTGTAGTGTGCACATATGCTTGCATTGAAGGATTAGGTGGAATGATTATGCAAGAGGGATTTGTGATTTTCTATGAGTCAATAAAATTTATAGAGCATGAGAATAATTATGCAACTCATGATTTAGAATTAGCAACCATAATACATGCTCTCAAGATGTGGAGACATTACTTGTTGGGGAGAAGATTCGAGCTTAGAACAAACCACATGAGATTAAATTATTTGTTTAATCAACCAAGTGTGAATGCTAGACAAGCTAGATGGTTGGAGTTCCTGTGAATTTTATTTTGAAATTAAGCATGTAAAAGGGAAAGAGAATAAAGTTGCAGATACCCTTAGTAGAAAATATCATGTAGCAGCATTAAGTATATGCAAATAAGATTTGAGTACAAGATTTCTTGAAGTCCAAAACAACAATGAAAGTTACCTTCAAGCTAAAGAAAATTTGCAGCAGGAAATGCAGATGAAAAGTTTAAAGGATATTAGCTCGGTGAAGACAATGTTCTTCTTTATAAAGGCAAACTGTACATTATGAATTGTGCAGATTTGAAGAAGTTTGTAATAGATGAAATTCAACAAATTCCATACTCTAGACATCTAGGATATCAAAATACAATAAGATCAACAAGAAAGCAATCATTTTGGCATGGAATGAAGAAGGATATAGATTAATACATTGCTCGGTGTCAAAAATGACAACAAGTTAAGGCAGAGCGTTAACACCCTATAGGACTATTGTAGCCTTTGTTCATTCTGGAATGGAAGTGGCAAATAATTTCTATGGACTTTATAATAGGTTTTCCAATGACAGTGAAGAAGCATGATTCAATTATGGTTGTGGTGGAGAAGCTATCAAAGGAAACAACTCATTTTATTCTAGTCAAGTCCACTCATAAAGAAAGTGACATAGCGAATATATTCATGAAGGAAGTATTCATATTGCATGGATTTCCCAAGGAAATAGTTTCAGATCAGGATGCAAATTTCACTTACAAATTTAGGAAAGGGTTATTTGAGGAGTTTGAAACATAATTGAATTTTAGTACAGTGTATCATCCTCAAACATATGGTCAAACCAAGAGGGTGAATCAAGTTCTTGAAGACATGTTGAGAATGTATGTGATAGATAAACCGTCAAAGTGGGAGGATTACCTCCACTTGGTATAATTTGCATACAATAATGGACATCAAGCACCATTGCGAATGAGTCCATTTAAATCATTGTATGGCAAAATATGCAAAACTCCAGTGAATTGGGACATCGTAGTGAATAGGGTACTATTTAGGCCATAAATGCTCAAGGAAATGGAACAAGAAATTGTTAAGATCGGACTGAATTTAAAGGAAAGACATGAAAGGAAGAAGAATTATGAAAATTTGAAAAGAGTGCACAAGGAATTTAAAATTGGGGATCATGTTTATTTAAGAGTAAATCCAAAGAAAAGTTCTCTAAATTTGGGAAGTTGTGCCAAGATGGCACCAAGATAGTGTGGTCCATTCGAAGTCCTTGATAGGATATGACCAGTTTCATACAGGATTGCATTTCCTGCTAACATGAGAGCTCATAATGTTTTACATGTTTCTTTGCTTAAGAAGTATGTACATGATCCTAATCACATAATTGATTGGAATGTGATATAGGTGGAACTTGATGGAGAGTTCCAAGTGGATCCTATGCACATCCTCGACAAGAAGGTGACATTGCTCCGGAACTAAGCCATTAGACAAGTAAATGTGCAATGGAATCACCTTGGTCCCGATGAGGATACATGGAAGTTAGAGGATGCCATGAAAGAGGCATACCCATTTTTGTTCAGGTTTTGAGAACATTGAGGACGGTGTTGTTCTAAGGGGGAGGGGAATGTAGTACCCCCATTTTGACCCTTAGAACATGGATTATTTTAGGAACCCCCCTAGATTTATATGTATAAAAAATGGGTGAATCTCTCCGATATATAGGAAAAATTGAAGGCGGTTTTATCAATAATATAATATGTATATATAAAAAATTTGGCGAATCTTTCTTTTTATTATATAATGTTGTAAAATCCTGGAGAATCTTTCATTTTATTATATAATGTTGTAAAATCTTGGCGAATATAATATATTGTAAAATCTTTGCGAATATTTCACTTCATTATAAAAAATTGTAAAAACTAGAGAATATTTCAAGGATTATTAAAATATTGTAAAAATAGAGGAACAACAACATTAGTCAAATAAGTTAATAACATGAATCACATCATCATCAACAAAACATGTAGACTCGCGAGTCACAACTACAAGGTGTCAGTGAAACACAACTGCACTAACTAGATTCGGGGCAAGTGGGGACTCAACTTGTTATCTCGTCCCTTAATGGTCAAGCGGACATGTGGGGACCTGAATTTTGACAAACCGATAAACTAATAGAGTTAGACAGTATGCTCGATCTTGGCCTACACTAGCCAATTGAGGTCATTATTTTGTTCAAATCACACAAGTCACTTCAATGTGAGACACATTTCATATCATGAAAAGTTTTATATTGAAAAAAAAAGTCTAACTTTTTGTAGACCTCAAGTCTTTCTATTATCACTTTTCTATGCAATGTACATGACATTTACCTCAAAGAGAAATTGACATTGGTAAATGAAGATAATCTTGAAACCCAAAGAGAATAGGTATTTCAACATATTGGATAAACAAATCAAGACCAAAATAATTTACAAGCAAAGAAAGCCAAATCAAGATCAATATATTTTAGAAGAAAGGAAAGCCTAGATTATGACATGCCTATGGTAGTAAGAAGATCACAAGTAAAGAAAGTCATTGAAAGCAAATATTTTATACGCAATTAAAGACATTATCAGTTTAAGTTCAAATCAAAAAGCTCAAAATACAACAATTTTTTTTATTTAAAAAGATGGAGGTCTCTACATATGAGAAGAAGATTGATATACCATATATTATCCACATTATTCTTTTGGAAAACAATCCACAGAATTCAAACAAACATGACATACATCATGCCGCAAAATCCCAACATTCATGACATACACATATGTAGACTTTGTTCTATGCAGGGTATTTTTTAAGGATTCTAATATTATACTTAAGTATAGTATTCTAGGCGATTGTTTTGGACTAAAAAAAACTTATTTATAGATAGGTACGTGAATATTATATATGAAACATAAAATTAACACTGAAATGTGTAAATTTTGGCAAATATTATGATAAAAAAAACATATTTTATGTAATATAGGCGATATTAGACACTAAATAGCGAATTTATTTTTTGAAAAAAACCCAAAAAATAGCCAATTGGAGAAATTTTGCCACTAAAAATTACCCTGGTTCTATGTAACATAAAGGATCATTGCCTTAGATGATGACAAATGTCTCCTATGGTGTGTAGTGAATAGTTATATGATGCCCCAATTTTAACACAATTTCTATTTCTTATTCACCTACTTGAAATAATAAGCATTGAAATCACATCAACAGAGAAATGAATAATATATCAATGAATTCTAAGCCCAAGTTGTACAACTTGCAAATGATCCTTTGTATATTTAGACAAAATGCCTAGCTTTTGAAAGCTCCACTAAATGAATTTATGTATTTAGCATAACCTATCCTTTTGAATAAGGAAACTGAGCTGCTCTATGTTCATCAAAACACATTAGAAAGAACACTTATGCTTCATATTTTATTTGTTATACAAATCTATATATTTTATTTGTTATACAAAGCTAACAATGTATAGAAATTAGAGTAAAAATGTTGAGCATAATATCAAAGGCTAACATCATTGATATCTAACTTCAGTTTTCCAAGATACAATGATTATAGATGAAATCATAAGACATGTAATCGAGGAAAAAATGATTTAAAATGGTTTTTTCACATGACAAGAAACTTTTCATGCGCAGCCTAACAAATTTTGAAGTAATGGTGAAAGTGGGAAGATATCTAAAATGTTGATTTTTCACTAAGCAAAATGAATCCAGGTCTTTCTATATGTTCCACCCATTCACATACCATGAACAAATAATGAAGAAATTAGCATGTCATATTGATTGTAATCATAAGTTGTTAAGGGTCTGTATTTTTCCTCTCAAGGATTCAATGACATAACTGTTTACATTTAATGACATGTATTGAAAACATATCTTTGTCATAGAATTAGAACTTTCTGCAGTTCATTGATAAACATCATTTAATGGGACTAATAATTTGCCCCAATGCTAGGTCATAAATATTGCTTCTTTCTTGGTATCCTTTGGACTTAACTGTGCCAAAATGCCCACTAACCATATGGCCCTCTTTTTGGTTCAAGATCATTCCCTTGAGAATGCTTTGTTTGGATCATTCTTTGCTTTTTCTAATGTCTGGGAGATTTTCTCCAACATTAAGCAAACTCCTCTCAGTTCAAGTAATACTTGTAAGTTGTGTCTCTAAACTTTTGTGATGGATTAGTGCACTACTATGATTCTCGTCATTAATTATTTTCCTCAGAAAACAGATGCATTTATGCAACAATATCCAACTTCCAAATTTCTATGCCTGTTTAGATAGATACAAGATGGATTTGACTGAATTGATAAAGAATCTTGTCTGAGTGATGAGGGATATTTATAATGATGATTGAACTCATTAGTGGAGAGGAACTAACTATAGTAAAAGATTGAAAAGCTAAAATCCATCTTTCTTAACTTCTTGATGGTGTATAGTATATACAAATCTATTAAAATCCAACTTCCCTATACTTTCGATTTATTTCTAAGTAACAATTGTATTGGGTATTCTAAGAATCTTGTCTGAGTGATGAGCGATATTTAGATTGGTGATTGGCCTCATCAGTGGAGAGGAACTAATTGTAATAAAAGATCAAAAAACTAAAAGCCATCTTTCTTAACTTCTTGATGGTGTATAGTATATACAAATCTATTAAAATCCAACTTCCCTATACTTCTGATTTATTTCTAAGTAACAGTTGTATTGGATATTCTAACACAATAAATATTAAAAATAATAAAGTAAAAGTTACCATGTTGTGATCACATATAGTTAGTTCCTTCTATTCCTATTTCAGTTTATCATCTAGCTATTTTTGGCATTGGTTCCAGTTGAGTTAGATTTGAGGTGCCTTTCCCCATTTATTGTTTGATGCAAAAACCAACTTGTATGCAATCAATTTCCTTCATCAATGGCCTCAATTCATTACAGCAATCTCTGATTTGTTTGCTGCTACTTATCACTGTTGATGTCACCCATCTCAAGAATTGTAAAAGCTATACATTGGCAACATCATAAGCTGAAGGCTGAATCTTGTGTCTGGTGTTGAGGAATAGATACGCATTATCTAGGTCTGTGTAAGAGAAATGAAACATATATCTTTGCACTTAGATTGTTTTGTTTGAAAGAATGCCATAACATTAACGTTTTGGGAATTCTATGGAGAATTTGGCCCTTGCACTGTCAAGGTTCCATATGCAATTTTGAAGTTGTGCTTCTTTAGTGAATATATATAAATTTTGATATATGTTAGAAATTTTTTAATTCAATTGGAAAATAAACATTTAAGTTATAACCTAGAAGCACCACATGAACTGAAAAAATGGTAGTAGTATCATATCCAAATGGGTAAGCCATATACATGGTGCAGTGGGGTTTCTATTGACTACTAACTGGCCACACAATTGTGATATGTTAATGTCCTACCATAATATCCATGTAGAAATAAAGGTATTTTTTAATTAACTAAACACAAACACCTTTAACACAATACAAAACAAATCATTACTGTTCCCTTCTTTGTCCAGACAGTCAAAATTGGACCAAGCATAGGAGCAAAAGCATGTTCCCAATGTGACCACTCCTCTAGATCTGATAGCATAAGTGATTTTAGAAAGCACTTCAAAGCATATGCACTAGTCATATGACCAAATGCTCCAGTTATTTGTACAGGCTCAGATGTCCACTTTTCAGTAATAGCCGAACTCAGACTTGATTGATCACTTATGTTGCTCCTTTCCAGTAATGCGGCTGGATACCTTGGCTTCTTTTCTTCAGATTATTTTTTTTCCTTACATAATTCATGATTTCCTCAAAAGAATAACTATATGATAGATCAAATCTGATTGGAGGAAATTGCTTATGCAAAATAACATTGACTTCTTCTCTAGTGAGCATTGCATTATCGCCAAGGTTCCATGTAGCTTGTGGTAAAAGTTCTAACAATTAGTTCTTTGCAAAAGAAGCTGTTAATGGTAAGTTTTCCTATTTACACACAACCAGTGTTTTAATCATTTTGTTAGGAAACTAAAAAATGTGGCTTCTAAGAAAATCCAGGAAGTCTCCAAAACCTAAGAATGTAAAATCCTTAATTGAAAATTGCTTCATAAGCCATTTTTCACGGTCCCAAATCCTTCTAAGTGCCATAACCCCATTCCTTCATTGATAATTCTCTAGCTTCAATGTTCTCAATAGAATCATGTTTGAAAATACTTTCAACATGTTCAAGAAATCCATCAAAGCTTAAACCATTTTCAGAGAATGAAGCACCACTTAACAATCACATCATAGTAAGATCAGGAAAAATATGTTAAATCTTCATTTCCCTTTCATGGACGAAGAGACTTGTACCCATCATCAAGATCCGTGATAAATATATCAGCTGCAAAATATACATTCACTGAGGTGACCCTTAGAATGCTCCTAGGTGTTGGCTGTAATCAATAGGTCTAGGTGCATGGCATTGAAGTTGAAAGTCTGCAAACAAAATCAATTAAAGGTAAACAACTGCATGGTTGCAAATTCTGCAAATAGATATCCTAAGGTTGACTAATTCCAAGGTTGTTGTATAGCTGTAAGATGGGTTCCATAACACATTTATATTTGGAAATTTGAAGGCTCTGTATGGTGTTTTCTATAGTTAATTCTCCATATATTGTCAACAACCAACCAAGAACAATCCCTTTCTTATTTGTACTTCAGCTGTAACAGATTGAAATGAAGGGCATTGTATCAAACAGTTAGTGAACAGCCTCAAATGTATGGACACTACATCGAAGCAACCCTCCAAAATGTGTGTTGAATTGACTGAATACATCATCATCTCAGCTGGAAACGCTCAGAAAAAATCTCTAGAACTTTCCAACTACCACCCTATTGCTACTACAAGATGTCATAGGTGGTGTGATGTGCTTGATAGGACTCATGAATGTTTTATTGGCTGCAATAAGTCTAATCTTGCAAGTTTCAAGCCTAAAACATGGGGAAGAACACTGCCTTAAATGCAATGACTAGTAGTCTGTTGGTTGCTATTAGTGATATCATCCCAAACATAACCCTCACTCTCTTCTCTTTTCCTTCGACCAATTTCAGCTGAAGCTATTCTTTGCATTTAAGAGTGCGGTTGGAGATCACCCAACTTTGATTTATTGGGTTAGAAGAGAAACATGTTGTTGGGATCAAATTTACTGGCACATTGAAAAATGCCACAATTATTTCTTTCTAAGCTTCTCTACTTCTCCTCAATGTTGTATTTGATCGAATTCTAGAGGGTATTCACTAGGGTTTTCAGGGATCATTCTGGGTTGGTTCCATGGATGAGAACACCAATAAATGGCCTTGAATCCAATTATGGGTTGAATCTGAGTTGTTATGGGAAAGTGTGTGGGTAAACAGAGTTATAAAACCTCAATATGGGTTTATACCAGCCATCAAACAAGCAGTAATATTAATTCCTGGCATACTCCAGTAGTCGAAAGGTGAGTAAATTGAATTATTGTTAGGTCTGTGGGCAAAGACAGAGTAAGAGAAGCAGACATGGGATTTTTTTAGGATAGAAGTGGTGGAAAGAGTAGATCTGGGTACATTTTGGCAATCCTTAGCTCATGAAAAACCCTAGATCAAAGGTCTGGGAACATGTAAGGTCAGTTATGGGAACATAACAGAGTTAAAGATGTGGTTGTTGTTTTGAGCCAACCCATAATTATGTTATCATAATTTAAATTTGAAAAAAATATGAATTCTTAAATAGTTTTAAGAGTACTACAAAGAGATTAAGAATCACAACGACAATGAAATACCAAATATTTCAACCAAAACTGATGATATACTTTGAAGAACATAAGTAAATCTTAGCATCAAATAGTTTGGTGTTGAACATCGTAAAACCCAGAAAATAAGTATGTTGAATAGAAACTTCCCTGAAAATGTATGGATTCCAATTCAAGCCAAATCCAAGGTGGTATGGGTTCTGCTCTTGGCCCAAACCGTCTTTTCCATAATGCCTGAAAATATAAATAAAACACTTCATAAAATCCCCTGCTCGAATGCCTAAGATCCTTTTTTGTAGCCAATTTAGATATTAGAGGAATCCAAGAAAACAAGAGTTACTATCCTCGATGATTGATATTTATGAGTGGGAGTTACTATCCTCTATGATTGATATTTATGAGTGGGAGTTACTATCCTCGATGATTGATATTTATGAGTGGGAGTTACTAAACACTAAATGATTTAATAAGAGAGAGGGACATAAATGTGAACATGCCTAACAACAGCCGTTAATGTGAGCATGTCTAATGATAATCATTATTGTGAGCATGTGTTATTGCGATTTATAATCTACATAAATGCATTTATTCTACATGTACTTCCTCCTCCTCCTAAGATCCATATTATTTCATGTTGTTTATTCCCATGTATACACAATACATTGGCAACTACATATCTAAATGCAACAATGTATTAAAAAATATAATTTGAATGAATGTGCATTTTGTTGTATAATTAAGTTTTCCAAAGAATAAATTTACCGTTGTCAGTTCATCACCCCATCATAAGCCTTAGCCAGTCACATGAAATATAAACTAAGTTTCCAAGGTCTACTCATTTATTATTCTTGGTATTACAATGAAATTACATCAAATATATGCCATCATATTTCAGAAGTCTCACTTTCAAATAAGGGATACAATTCCATGGTGTTCTCTCCTCGTCAAGTAGTTTCCACTGTTAGAATTCATCTCACATGGTTTCAAGTCAAATCCACAAACACTAAGCATATCCTCACCATTTTATCCAAATCTAAGCATATACTTGATGTTAATCAACATAAGAAAATGTAAATAGGAAGTTACTTTGGACATAACATCCTTAGAAACCTCACAAAAACTCAAAATCTATCAAAAAGAGTGAAAAATCAAGCTACACAAAATTTTATAGAGCTTTTGCAAATTTTTGTGTGATAGGCTCTACAGAATTTCATAATTTCCTGTAGTGATCTTATAACTTGCATCCAAACTTGTGATACTTTTTTAGTAACTTTTTAGCTTCAAAATAATACAAACTTGCTACAAAAACATGCTTTGTCTCCAAATTTGGGAATACTCATGAAATGGCTTATTGAAACACTTCTATACCTTGATCATCAAAATATGTACTGTGCTATGTCAAACCTGTGACACTGCTCCTATAATTTGGTCTAACCTGTTACTTGTTTGGCCTCTGTGCTTTTCTTGGATCCATTTCACATTCCAACATCTTCTTTGTCTATATATATTCTTATTATATTTCATAAGCTTATGAGACAAATCAAAAAGTTTATTATGATTTGTTACAAATCTATGCATTCTTTTGATGTCAACATTCCCCCTCTGTAGTATTTCATTATCCAATTTTAGATGCTTAATAACCCCCTAGGAATTCTTGAGATTCCTTTGGATTGTATTTTTGGTCTTGGTATTCTTATCTTTTGACTGGTGTAATAGGGAAGTTTCATCTATCTCCTTTGGATGATGTAGTAGGGTAGTTTCATGCATCTCTGTATCTTTGTTGGACTTGTTTTTCCTAGACTATGATTCTTCACTATTTGAATATGGCAAGTTCAATATATTCCTTATCTTTCTTTGAGTGTGTTAGGGTGAACTTGACACAACCTTTTCTATTTCTTTCTCTTCTTTTGAATAAGTATGACCATGAGGACTAGTTTATAACAATTTTGGAAATTCATTAAGTGTCTTTTCAATTGTTTTCAAGACATAATCAATTTTCTTCTCCCTTTCAACAAATTGGTTAATGTCTTCATCAAAAATAAACTTTGAATATTCAATTCCTTTTTCTTAATCATGTTCAAATATATCTGGTTCTTTCAATTTTTTAAGCTCGGGGATTCTCCTTTCCTTCACAACTTTAGGGATTTTCCTTTCAATTTTTTAAGCCTAGGGATTCTCCTTTCCTTCATAGAACTTCATTGTTTGACTGGTTGAATTGTTGTTAACTTGCTAGTGCTTCTACATGTTGTCACCAGTATAGCAAGTCAAATCCTTCAGACAATCATAACAAAATCTACTTAGTTCTGGAACTGTTAGGACAAAAAAAATATGCTAAGTGCTAGGTCTAATATTGATTATCGATATAGCAGTAAGTACCCCTGTCATCCAAGATTTCAAAGTACAAGGTCTAGTGAAGGAATCACTAAGATTACCCTCATCAAAATTAGGGGTAACATTACCAATATATACCTTTGCTATTGGTGGATAGGCTAGAACTATTGGATCTTATACTATATATACTTCTATCTTATAGCTACAGATGTTGTTCATACTACTCGTGGTGCTATTGGTAATTCTACATGATATGGTACTGGATACAACACTAGATATGGATATGAATGAGAAACAACTTGTTTTACAACCCTAGTTTATGCCACCTATACTATTTTCCATGACTTTTCTTATAGGTATTTTATATCCACTTAATATGCTATAGGTGCTACAAGTTATGCATAATATGTACTTGTATCAACAACTAATGATGTTGGTCCTTTTACTGAATCTACCCTTGCTTCCTATGCTACTCCACAAACAATACAAAAGACATGGATACATGAATGAATGTCATACAAGTTCACAACTTTGTGACTGATAATGAAACAAACTATGTGCCCAGACAGGAAAGTATCCTGTTGTGGGAGGATAGAATTCTTTCCAAGCCAATAGTGCAAGAGAGTATAAGCTTCCATAATTTGTAAAGAAGCAAACTGTGTCAAGACTGAATAATATCCTACTATGGGAGGAGGATAGAATTCCTGCCAGGCCATATGTGCAAGAAAGTATAAACTTCCATAATAAGCAAGCATGGTTTAAGGCCCAGTATCTAACCCACATGTCAGATATTCAACACATGTGGCTTTACCATCTCAAACAGAGGCTTTAGTCCCTCTTTATTTACTTGATTAAGAGAAACAAATGCCTTCAAGGTTTGGAAGTGATGACTCTAGACTTGTAGTGACCTCTTGTAGACTATATAAATCCCATTCTTATCATTGTTTGCAGCACAATCATTAATAAAGATAATCAGTGTATAAAATAAAGAAAGGAAATTGTTGCTAAGGAAATAAATTGATTGTCTCAATGTTTGAAAAAGTTTATCCACAACATTATGGATGTTTTGTTTATGACCGAAGTGCACAGGATTCTACTATTGTTTTTGTTAAGTTCCAAAGCACCAATTGGTGAAGACTGTTCAATCGTAAACATAATAATGGACTTTTGAACCCTTGAAAACCAATTTCTACTCATCAGACATGAAATGTTTAAAAGCCAGATGCTATGTAAAAACACTTTATTGATCTAACTAACTCTGATAGGCTCAATAATGCTTAGGTAGGTCTAAATAGCCCTTACTTGGGGACCAGCTTCTCAAACATGATTTAGTAGCCCTTTATATACTTGATTAAGCCAAATAAATGCCTTTCAAGTTTAGAAGAAATGACTCTAGACATATGGTGACCTCTTGAAGGCTATATAAAGCCCATTCTTATCATGTTTTTAGCAAAATCATTAATGAAGATAATAGGCGTATACGCAGGAAAGTGTTACTAAGGAAAAGAAATGCATGTCTTGATGTTACTGAGAATTTATCCCCAAAATTGTGGATTTGTTTATGAAATTTTCAAGAAAACAAGAAATGGCATTAAGGCTCTGAATCACAATCTTTAAATAAACTAACATCATCTTTCACTTGAATAAATGACACAACAACATCAAATTTCATAGTCGCCATCTGAAATTGCTCTCATCAGATAAAGAGACTATGTATTTATGGATCTGTTGATGGTTGAAAATTCTCCCCTGCCTTCACCTCTTCTAACCTGTAGAAATCTGTATGGAGGGAGAGAGATTGTTTAGAAATTTCATCTACTCTGAAATTTAGCTCTTTGAAAATGTGATGAAAGGATATAGAAGAGATAGTTCCTTAGGGATAAATTCATATTCAGAAGATTGCTTTTACTGTTAATCCTATCTATAACTAACTTGGAGTCACTCATAATTTGTTCCTTGCCCACTTCATTTTCAACTGCAACTCTCATGATCATTAATATCTACCCAGTTATTTGTTCCTTCCCCAAGGGTTGTTTTGAAACTGATTGAATGGTCTTCTTTTAAACAAAGGACTCCTCCTGTCCCACTCATTCCTGGAACCCTTTGACTTGTACCATCAAAGAATCCCTAAGCTATAGTTTTGTCTATCTCTGGACTTACAATTATCCCTGTGGTTGGTAGATTCCCTTATTTCCACATCCATTTTTTGGGAGATTTAATCTAAAAGGATACCTGAATAGGAAAGATATCCTCACTTTGGAATATCATCTCATTGCTTGCCAACCAATGAGCGTATAAAGCTATACATGGCAATGCCTTATAAGTTATGATCCTTGACTATTTTTCTTTGAACCAATGCTTCAAACATTTTTCAACATTGATTCCTTGACATTTACCTTTACCTCATGTTGTCTTCAAAGCTTCTTTCTAGACCATTTATCTAAAGGAAAAATATACGAAGAGGTGATATACAGATTCATCATCATTTTTGCAGTGAGCTTCTACCTGGTCCATTTAAAGCTCTTTTTTGCAGTTATCCCATGTCAACATCTTATTGGATAATGTTAACTAGAGATATTTTTGTCTTCAAAGGGGCCTTTAATTTCCAGATACCCTTCCACCACCACTTCCGCTCCCCTTCATCTTCAACAAAACTGGCCTTGTATCCAAGCTGAGCAATGTCTCTTCTAGAAGCACTAGTTTAAACTTTAGAATACGCTAATTCATCCTCTTCTTCCATGATTCTTATGGAACTTGTTGCTGCCGCAACCTTTTCCCCGACTTCAGTTTTTCACTTAAATTCTGGGACCCCTCCTTATCTTGATTTACTTGAATCTAAGGTTGAAATTTTGGCGTCTTTGAGTATCTTTGCTTTAAAGTTGAGCGTCCGTCTTGTTGGCTGGTTGCGTTCAGTTCAGTGTGAGTCGTGAGATCGGTTTTAACACTTTTAAGAGTGTGAAGGTTCACCTTAGCAAAATTTTGGTTTTGGCCTCATTTGAGCCTTAGCGCTGTTAGTTCTTCCCGTTGGATCGGGCCTCTTTTGGAAGAAGTGGAGTCTTATATCACTCGTCGTTGCGGCTCTTAGACCAAAGTCTCCGTCCGACCCACTTCTCTCTGACGCCCGATTCGGGTTGTGATTCGCTTGCCCCAGAGTTCCGGTTCACCCGACGTTGCGGCTGGGGAGATAAAGTCGGGCCCCGACATGAGTTTCACCCGACACCCGAACTCCGCCTTATGTAGCCCCCGTCGCCTTTTTGTAGCCTGCGTTCCATCCGCCGTTGCGGGTGGCAGAGTAGTCTGTCGTCCGATCCACTCCTCTCCGCCGCCCGATCACCTACGACGCCCGTGTTTCCGCTCCCCCTCTTCTGGCACTCCTCTGCCATTGCGGCTCCTGGAGCCTTCTCCCATCTGGTGTAATAACCTTGTCTCACCCAATCTAAGAACTGCCCGACTGTCGATTTACCTTTTCGTTGCCGTCCCGAGCCTCCGCAGTTCCTCACCCGGATGAACTAGGCTAGCTCGTTGTGAATATATCATTATAATTTTAAAATTATGGATGCCTAATGTCTGAATTCAATGGATAATGCACCAAGTTTGTATGCAGAGATCATCTCATGAATCGCTGAAGCAGAGCATCGCGCCGGAAAAGACAACGTGAATGAATGACCGAGGCGCCGATGGGACATTTTCTTTTTAGCGGTTACTGTCAGAAAATAAACGCCTGTGGAAATGATGGAGAAGGTGAAACGACCAGGAAAGAAACTGAATCGTCAAGGGCATTGAAAGGACGCGTTGAGGGAACCCAGAGGACATGAGTTGTAGTTTAAATAATGGGAAGCTCGATGAAAGGACGGTTTTTTTCCTTAGAAAATTTTGCAATTGTTGACTTGTAAGAGGAACTATTTCGTTTTGCGAAGTGAACTGCAATTTTGTCTGCTAGAAAGAGTAAAGAAGTGAAATGTACCAATGCTATTCAATGAATAATGCTGAAGAAGAACTATTTCGTGTTCAGCTGTATTTCATGCGCTGTAAGGATATTTGATGTTTCGAACCTAAGTTCTTGTTAATTATTTTGCAGTCTTTTCTGGGATGCATTTGCACTATGAGCAATAATTGTTGTTATAGAATGATCGGCTAACTGGTTATTTGAATATTTGTAGTTTTCATATGCTGTGGGAAAAGTATCAACTATCTGTGATTTTTCTTACTGTATGTGATTTTGTATTGCTCAGTTAAGTTGATAGCCTCGCTCCCTAGGGATAGTTTAGATAGTTAGTTATTTCTGTTCGTATCTGGTTTGTTTGCTTGTGAGCATAAGACGAGAGGTAAGAACCCGCGCATCACTTTGTGACCGCCCCTGCATTTAAACCAGCCTGCATTTAATTAGGCACGTGCATATCATTCCTTTAAGTCAAAATACAAAAAATCGGTGGGCCGGGCCGCAACCGGTAAAGCCCTTTGTTTGTTACTTTGACCTACGGTAGCCGGACCGCAAACCGGACGGATTCCCTATACCAAACAGTCAGCGGGCTAGTTGGGAACACTGATTGGGGAGAATTCCTTACTGTTTCCGCCTGCGAGTTTCCGGGCCTCAACATTTTTGGCGCTAGAAGGAGGGCCGCCAGTGCATGGCTGGCCGAGGAAACCCATTTTCCCGAGAATATTCCGCTGGTTACAGTTCTGGTAGTAGTGTACCACGCAATTCAATTCCGGAAGAAGAAGAAAGAGAATATCTGTACCCTGTCCGCAACGAGATTTTTAACGATCTAAGAAGACATACCAGGGCATACTTAAAAAAGATTGGAGGATTGCCTGTCGTTCCCGAATTGCCTAGAAGAGAATACAAGAGGAAAGACCGTCCTATAAGAGAAGACTCGGTGTTGGTTGGAGACTGGCAAGAACTGGTAGAGACTGCCTTACAAGAAGTAGAGCTACCTTTGAATCAAGAAGGCCCTGAGACTCCTTACACTTCTCATATTCACACCCCAGTTGGTTCACCTCCACACTCTCCACCTCGACTAATGGCAGCAGCTAACGCAAACCAGCCACCTAATCCTCCAAACCCCCCACCTGCATGGAAAGCCAGATCACCTCTGAATCTGACCGCGCCTTTGCACGACCTACCTCAAGCCTTCGAAAAGTTATTGCCTAAGTTTGATCCCAATGAGAAGATATTGGTAGATGACCACTTGCAGAGTTTTTATTTGGCTATAGAAGGATTACGGGCAGGGGAGCATGAAGATGTGGTTTGTAGACTTTTCCCACACACCCTTAAAGGAGCTGCTGCCTCTTGGTATTTCGCTTTACCTGCCAATTCCATTCCAGATTGGAACACCTTCGAAAGAATGTTTAGAAGTAAGTATGCGGTCCAAAAGACGCATGCTGCCCTGATGAAAGGACTTTGTGCTTTAAAAAAATAAAAGAAAGAAAAAGTGCACAGTTTTACACAAAGGTTTACAGCCTATCTTAAAAACTTCTCTGATGCAGATAAACCTTCAGAAAAGGTCCTTATCGAGTATTATACATCAGCTCTAGGTCCTGACCTGGCCATGTTCGCAAAAGGTAGGGCCAAAACCACTTTGACGGAAACTTATGAAGAAGCAGAAGTAGTGGAAGCAGAAAGGGAGAGCATTGAATATTACCCTGAATAGTCAGGGGAGAAAAGGAGAACGCTGTTGTTTACTAAGCCCAAAGAAGAGAAAACACCAGATTATGAAGGTATGGCCAAAATGGTACAGAAGCTGTCTAACAAGGTCATAGATTTGGAGAAAGAAAAAGAAGCACAAAAGTTTTTCAGGCCATATTATAAGAAAAGGGAGGATAGCAACCAGACCCCCCCCCCTCTCAGAAAACTGCATCCATGAACCTCACAGAGATAGGTATGGATAATTTCTGTACTTTTCATCAACAGCCCCATTCCGAAAAGAACTGTCCGCAATGGATAAATTCGATGACATTGGTCATGAATCAGATGCTAGATTCAAGATTGACGGAAGAAGATGCGGATGAGAGGAAAGAAAAAGTTGCTTCAACATCTACAAAAGAACAGGAAGAAGAGACTATGGCTTTATGGAGCTCCGTCTCTGTACTAGATGCGGAAGAAGAAAACAATCAGGGACGCAAAGAGGTCAGGGAGGCTAACGTCACCACCAGGAGCAAAGGGGAAGTTAGTGATGATAGTCTTCTGCTCCCAAAGATTCGAAGGCTGCAAAGAAATATTAAAAAGAAATTTCAAGACAAATCCGTGGCTAATCAGATTCTGGAATTTACCATTACCAGCCAGGATCCGAAGCAATTTAGAGCACCACCTGAGCCAAGTGAAGAAAATGTAAGCGCTAATAAACCCCAGTCCACTAGACAACTAATCGAATATGACGTCGTTGAAGATTTAAAGAAGATAAAGGCAAGCGTCCCGCTGTTCGAAATGTGCAAAATACCTCAGCAGAAAGAACGATTGTTGAAAGCGCTGGAAACATCAGAAGAAAATTTGCCCACTGACAATCAACCGCGGCAAGAAGAAGAAATTGGGGAAGCCAGCATTGGTGGTAAGTCCAAAACCAAACACCCACCTTTCCTTTTAACTTTTGAAATTTTTAATCATAACGTGCACAATTGTCTAGCGGACTCAGGGGCGTCGATCAATGTCATGCCCATATCAGTTTGTAAAAAAATAAATGGGCAGCCTAAGCCCACCACATGGAAAGTGGTGCAGTTGGATAGAACCGACGTCAAGGTAGTTGGCGAGATGGAAGACGTGTTAATCCGCTTGGCGTCCGATGATAGAGTGTGC
>LPNX010063341.1:129443-212830 GCA_001517045.1 Pseudotsuga menziesii | reverse complement strand
GCAAACAGAAACAAGCCGTTTGAACATCAGGCCGTACCAGGATTATCTGAGAAAGCTAATTTGCTCACATTTGCTGACGAGTCCCATGTTGGAATAGAGGAAAATCCTGCATCTCATTTAGAGATCCAGATCACAGAAGGCGTCAGCGTTGCTGCCAAGAGAAGTTTGGCCGAAGCAGAGAATATGGAAATAGACGAGCAAACATCCCATAAGAAGGCGAAGCTGCTCAGTGGAAATGAGATCGTGGAGAAAGGGGTGTCCGGAGCTTCCAAAAAGGTTGCTTTGGTTCCCCTAAAGACAGTACATGTTAGTCAATTTTCCTTTAAAGGTTCAGAAGATGATAGTAACAGTTTAGAATCCGGTTCCCTGTTCAGATCAAGAGAAGAGCTCAGAACGAGCTACCTAGAGAAAAGGAAGCAATCCCTGGAAGAAACAAGAAATTTTCTTCCAAAGGTAAGGAACCTGCAGAGTTCTAAAACGTCTCTAGTCTCGGCTAGAGACGCGGAGAAAAATACTTTTAAGATGGCTGTAGGAAACGACAAAAGAATGTCCGAAATAGAGATCCGTCTGGATAAGATAAGTACTCCAGACAAGATACAATTACATAAGCAAACAAGCGACATTCTTTATTCGGACCTGTTGTAGGCTATGATGAAGATCAGCAAATTGGAGGCGTTGGTTGACAAGTTAGAAATCCAAGTGAGACACGAGAAAGTGGAGAATAAGGCGAATGTTGTTCAGCTAAAGAAACTACAGGCAGACATCACTGGTTCAGACAACACCCAGGCTGTGAAGAGATTGTTGGAAGAAAAGGACAATGCCCTGCAAGTTCTGAAGAAGAAGTTGAAGATGCCAGGCTCGGAACATGTACAGTCAGCTGAATTGCTAGCCCTCCAAGAGGAGAAAGATAGACTCTATCAAGAAATGATGGAGCTCAAAGGGAAGGCTGGAGAGCTACAAGAGGAAAGGGATGGGTGGAATGCCGAGAGGGAAGAACTACTGTCCCAAATTGCAGAGCTGAAGAAAGAGCAGAATGAAGAAAAGGAGATCATGGATAAGCTAATAAACCAGACCCCTACCGGTGACGACTTATCCATTGTAGCTATCCGAAAGCCATTTGCTGATTGTTCTGCCGATGACCTGTTGGAGTCTATGTCCCAGGTGAGTTTGAAGGAGGAGACTATTAAGGAGTTGCAAGCCGAAAGTGAGAAGGTGAAAGCCGAGTTAGCCAGGATTAATGAAAGCAGAACGCAGCTCTTGCAGGACAAGAGCCAATTACAACAGAAGGTTGAGGAATTGAAAGAGAAATGTATCGGGAAGGGCCCCCTCCAGGGGTCAAAGCATATCATTTGGGACACCATAAGTATTGAGGTCACTAAGTTCAGGCACTACCTTGTTTACATTGATGATTTGTGTGGATTAATAGATGCAGCTCAGCAAAGATTAAAAGTGGTAAACGAACACATGGCGAAGAGGCCACTCATTACAGCCCAAAATACCCTGGATTTCCTGAATTCATTAACATATCAAAAATTGCATGACTTGGGTATAAAGGACAGAGTCTCAATAGTCCTGTCTGCAAAGAAAATTATTCACAAGCACCAGTTAATGAAGATGGTTCAGGATAAATCCGAAGAATTAATGGTACAAGTCAACAGGTTCAAAAGGGAGTTCGAAGGGCTAATCGACGACGGGATGCCTTGCTTCTGGAACGAGAAGGGTCGAATGCTATCTCAGGAACATTATAATAATCTGATTGTCAGGGCTCGTATGGACCATTCAAAGTTCAATGAGTTAGAGAAGAGCCTGTCTGGACAAACCATTGTGGACATGCTATCTGAAGATTTCAAGGTCCTGCAAAAGTTTACGGCTATCAGAAACAGGTTGCCTAAGAAGTCCTACGAAGCCTACATGGAACTCGAGGTAGCCATCCGGGAGATGATGGAAAGCGACACCCCAAGTGTCGAGCAATGGAGGGCTGTAGAGCGGCTGGGGAAAACAAAGCTTAATCTTTCTCAGTAGGGACAGGTGGCATATACCGAAGAGCTAATGAAGCAGGGACGTGGAGCTGTGTGGCCAAGTTTGTTACTCAGTTGATGTGATACTCTATGATCTGTTAGGAATGGAGTTGTAACAACTTCCTAGTGGTGTAGGAAATTAGTTACAAACTCTAATTTACGCTGGTCATTCTGTTGTTCATCTGCTGGGGGCAGACTTATTATTTGATCTATATATTTGTATCTTTTGATGAGATGGGGGTTGGATCCCATCAAGTGAGTTGCTGGTTTGGAAAGACATATCTGTTTTGAGAAATAAAGTGAATGCATGAGAAGTTTCCTATCAGAGATTCATGTGTCATTGATATTGCAGTCTGTGCCATTTCCCTTATGTGCTTGTTATTTCCTTTGTGTAACACTCCATTTTGTTCTTCTTTCGTATCTGGAATGCAGTGTTGAATGAGTAGAATTCATATGCTTATGCTCTATTCATTATTTCAGATATTATATGATTTTTCTGCTAAAATTGATATGGAATTCGTCTTAGACGCTCTGTATTGATGGACTGTTTTCTCATCTCTTCCTTTACACCCAGATCAAACTTAATGACTGTAATGATGTGATTATCTTGCCTTTGGTAGTTCTCGTGTATGTATCTTTATGATCTTTTACCTGTATATGACTCCATGCCCAATGGATATGTGAATGGTTCAGCCAAATGAATGAATGCTTAAATATTGTTTATCGTTTGATTTTTTGAGATTTGTGTTGAGAGATCCCTCTCTGGGAGAGAAATATCAAAATATTCCTAAAGTGGTTTTGCTGTTACCTCGGGGTGTGCTTCCTACAACCTGAGTACATTCCGAGTGCTAACAGTACCCACTAAACCCATCCAGAAAGGAGAAGAACTTCTTCCCAGACAGGGCGTCAAGTACTTGATTGATGAAAGGCAGAGGAAAGTGATCTTTCTGTGTTGCCTTGTTTAACTCTCTGTAATCCATGCAGACTTTCCATTTCCTATTCTTCTTGGGTACTATCATGAGTGGAGAAACCCATTCGCTGTCTGAGATCGAGTATATAAACCTTGCTTCCAAGAGTTTTTGAATTTCCTCCTTCACAATGTCCCTAAGATTGGGGTTCATCCTTCGTTGTGGCTGACACACAAGTTAGGAGTCACTTTTGATATAAATGTGGTGGGTGCACAAATTAGAAGGGATACCCTTCATATCCGTGTACTCCCATGCAAATTCCCCCTTATGATTTTTTAAGAGAGTGATCAAGCGTTCATGTTCATTAGGAGTGAGATTAGGATTGATATTCAGTGTCTTTCCCAGCTCTATCTCAATTGGAACAATTTTCAAAATTTTCAGCACTGGAATTATGTGGGTGTCACTGACTAATGTCTCCTCTGTGAGATTTTCTTGCTCTTCTCTACCTAGGGTGCTATTCAGGATCTGATAAATTTGTTTGTTGACAGAAGTGGGCTCACTGATGAAACTATTAATGGCATCACCCTCTGTTTCATCCTTGAAATTCAAGGCCTTCCCTATTGTTAACATTGGTTGAATGCCCTCTTCCTCTAGCTCCATCCATAATGGAGTTTCAGGTTCTAGACTAGGTCGAGCTGGAGGATACAGGGTAAGGTTTTTCATTTTGGTCCCATCTGATATGGTCATAGAACCTAATCGAAAGATGATGCAAGCGTCTATTGTATCTAACCACGGTCATCCCAGGATCAGCGGGTGTCCTCGTAGCTGTGACTTGGGTTGTAAAACCAAGAAGTCAGTAGGGTACTCCCACGAATCAACTGAGATGACAAGGTCATACAAGATTCCCTCAGGTTTGATAGTCAACCTGTCATCTAGTTCTAGAATAGTAGGGGTTGGCCGAAGATTGGTGAGCCCAAGTTTTCGTAGAGTTTCTATGGTCATAACGTTAAAAGATGATCCTAGATCTACCAGCACATTCGGTATTTGTGTGTTCCCAATATGCACAGTGATAGTAGGGTTCCCAGGGTCATCATATTTGGCCAGGAGAGTTTTTCCCATTATCAATTCAGATAGTTTCCCTATGACATGGACAATGGGAGGATCTCTAGGTTTTCTACCTGGTTTTCTTACACACAGGTCTCAGACTGTTTTGGCATAACTAGGCACATCATGGAGAGCCTGCAGCAGCGGAATTTTTACGTAAAGATTTTTCAGCTCTCCTAAGAGGTTAAAGTGAGGTTGTTCCATTGCTTTATGTGGTGTCAGTATTTTAGGATATGGGGGTTCTCTAATCAGTTGTGTAGGCTGTGTTTCAATAGTTGTTTCTCTGTGTGTTTCAGCTGGTGTCTCGGTAGGACTTTCAGCATCCTCAATAATGGGGACTGTTGTGTGGGATGAGTATTGTTGGTTCATCCTTTCTTTAGACATGGAGGATGGAACATCCTTAATAACTAGAGGCTCCACTACTCTCTCTGATCCTAAGCGTATGTCGTTACAGGAAACTGGAGTAATGGAGTAAGTGGGCATGTTGGTAGTCTCAAATTGGTGGACAGCTTTATTGTTTGGGTTGGGGTTAGGTTGAGTAGGAAGTTGCGGTCATATAGGCATGTTAGGTGCAACATAGTTTTGGAGTTGCAGCTGCGGCTGCTGGTACTACTGGTATGGCTAAGGGCATTGTTGGTGAGGAAACTGTTGAGGAGGTTAGCTATGGGGAAACTGGTTTCTTGGATAAAAGTTCCTCCACCCAGGGGTCCAAGAATTATGTTGGTTTGGTGGTTGAGTCTAAGAGTTCCAGGAGTTGAAATTATGCATATGAGGTTGATAAGGTTTTCATTGATGGTTGGAATAAGGTGAAGGGAATTGTGTATTCATGTGATGCATATTATTCCAATTATTCATATTATTCAAAAATGGAAATGAGTCTAGAGTCATACCTTGGTTTCGAGGTTGCCAAGTATTTTTCTGGGCAATGAAGTAGGCTGGTTCCACATCTGGAGTTGATGCCTGCAAAAAATGCCTTCACTTGAGGTAGTGAGGGGCACTCCTTTGTATCATGGTTTAGTTCATAGAGCTGACATACTTCTACCTTATCGAGTGGGAACTCCTTCAAGGGATGTTTCTTCATATATTTGGGGTAGAATACACCGAGTGTTAAATATTATACTGCTTGCTTCTGCTTCGCCCTCAAGACATCTATTTCTGAGGAGATGGAGCTCATCGTCTCTGTTTTGAAATTTTGGAGAAGATTTCCTATTTCTGCTCAGGTGGCTCCTCCATCGGATGACTTCTGTGTTCTATTGAAGGCATCTCATTCCAATTTGTCCCATTTGTTGGTCCCGGAGGATCCTCTAGAATACCTTCTGCATAATTTAATAATCTTTCCAAAAGATTCCTTCGATATATCCCCCTTTCCCATCAAGTTCAACATACCTAGGAAGTATTCCCTAATCCCACGAAGTAGGATTATCTTGAGCACATCTAGCCCCATATTAGTCTTTCCAACCTTTGCAATTGTACATGATCCTTTCAACAAAATCTTATAGACTTTCTTCGTCCTTTTGTACCATCTTAAACAACTCTTCTATTTTATCTTTAGTGTTGCAGTACTCCTGGTATTTCTCTAGGAACACCTATTTCATTTGATCTCATGTGGTGACAGTTTTGCCACCCAGGCTCATGAACCATCATAGCATGTTATCCTTCAAAGTGGTAGGAAAAAGTTTTAACTTCTGTTCACTGGAAGTGTATTCGTAGCTGCAATAGAGGATGTCAAACTCGAAGAGGAATTCATTCGGATCCTCTGAGGGTTTCCCATGAAAACGAGGTAATACTGATGGTGATATGTTTTTCATGGGGTATTGTCTAGCTGGTTGTTGAATGGGGAACTGGAGTGTAGAAATTGTTCCCTCCCACGGGAAATCACCATCATTGTGATGTTTCTCTCCCATCTCTTCTTCATGATCTTCTGGTTCACATATGTTATTCATATTTTCCTCTACTCTCTCCTCTCTGTGCTTCCTTTGGTCATCCCGCTTCTGATGAAACTATGTCCACTCCTCCTTTGTCACCTCATTCCTGTTAATGTGATAAATCATGTCTCGATTATCCGCTCCCATAGAAATAACTTTGTCTTCCTCCATAGGGACACCTGAGGGTGTCACAGCTCCTCCTATGTTCTCCAATGTGGAAACTGATGCTTCCACTCGGGGAGTAATTGGACTTTTTCTGATGGAGGATCCTTGATGGTGAGCTCCAGTAGAGGAATTGGCTCTAGCAACCAGATCGTTAATGAATGTTCTTCTTCCCAATGTCTCATTTCTGCCACGACCTCGACCACCTACAATGTTAGTATTCTACGGTGTTCTGGGGGTTATAGGTATGTCACGTTGTACTCTTCTCATATTCATGCAACCCAAAACATGCAAACTTAAAAACTGAAGAAAAATGAATGGATGAAACTACTATGGTGTCTAATAATTACCTTCCCGGCAATGGTGACAAAATGTTGGTCACTCTATATGTCAGTTAATTAAAACCATCATGCAGAATGCTCAATATAAATTGTCAACCCAGGGAAGTCTTTTATTTCAAAGATAACTTACACCATCTGTGCTTAAACACTAACTTGTTGATGTCTGAATAAACTGTCATACTTATCTATTTTGTCAAACTTCTCCCAGAATCAAAACTAATCTAAACTACCTATCTAAGAATTCAGAATTGCAATTAATTCCTACAACTTCAATCCAGTAATGAATGATTCCTGAAATAAATATCTAGAATTACTTTTGCATAAAGTTAAATCCTAATTTACCAGACTATATGTATATCCATTGTGACTAGCTAATTCAATCTTAATCTAGAATTGAGAAATAACAGGAATTGAATCAACACTTCTAAAGCATAGTCTACCTGAATTAGCAAACCTGAGCAAGACAAGTAATTGAAAGGAAACTAAGTGAGAGCTTGACTGTTATAGCTACTACACACATGCAAAAAAGAAGCTAACCTACACAGTCGAACGTCACACCACACTATTGTAGCTTAAAGGAAATGCAAGTACTAGGTATTTAAGAAACACAACGATTAACATGACTGTTGTAACTACTGAAGCAAATACATATAATGTAACATCCATACCACAAAAATAATTAAGCAAACATCTAATTAACTCAGCGATCTCTGTGGGAAGGTGGGACCAACCTTCGAACAGAGATGCCAGAACTAACACAAGTTAAAAAATAGAGATCTGAAGAATCCTGCTCCTTGTATTAAAATAGTGAAATGAAGGTACAGTCTCTGTTATAGCTTACTCAATAAGATTTGATATTGTCCAACCCCTGGCTCTAAATGCTTCCCTATACTTATACATCAATAACCGTAACCCTCACCCACTAATATCGGGCAGCCATGAAGATCTACGATCTTCAGGATGCCCTGTTACATCTGTGAGTGGAATTAAATAGAGGCAGGGAATATAGGAAATTCTGTTGCCTGATCCAGCAAATGAATAACATAACCAATTCAAGAAAGGCCTAAATGATTGCTACTAACTTCAAGCAGTGGCGCGCTGTTGTAGCTCAGTCTGTTGCAGCCATGTCTGTCACATCCATGTCTGTCACAACCCACATAGAATGATGAGCCTTGGTTGGATCTGCACGTATAGACAGTACTTCCAAGTCACACCTAATAGTGGATTCTCATATCCTCTCTAGACCACTCGGGTTTCTACACCTGTAATCTCTCACAGCTTACACTATCTTTGTGAAATCATAATGAGTTAGCATAATGCAAGAAGCAAAGTCTTGATTATAACAATCATAAGCATTAATAAGATGAAACAATAAATAATCATACCTGTGAAGATTTAGGGCTCAAATGAGGAAAGAATGTATGTTTGGTGCTCAAAATGGAATAAGACAAGACAAATAGGGAATAAGGGATGTGGTTAAAAAGGGGAATTTTGGGACCAACCAGTATAGATGGGTGTCTTGGCCTCACTCCAACTACAATTTAGTTTTGGGAAAGGGTACAGGAATAAGATACAGTCAATCAAATATGACCCCAAGTAGAATTCTGATTTTCTGTGAAGCATGCCTACCATTGCTCCCAATGCAGCAGCTATACAGGAAGACAAGTTGTTTTCCACAATGTTAGCCCAGTTAAAAATAGTACCCTACATGGCCACATGATATATCAGTGGGATCGAACAAATCTTGTATAACTTCCCATTTTCCCTACCAAAAATTCTGTTGAGCATCAAGGCTATAAACCTGTAGGGAGTGCGTAAGCTAGCAGTCTCATATTCACCAGAGGCTTTCTAGCGAAATTGCTTCCCAATTATCATCATCCGCTTTGCACATTTGATGTAGTCTAAACTCAAACTATTTAACTAGTCATCTGTCATACTGATTTCTGGAGCATGTAGATTGAAAACCTTGGCTATGTATGCAGGAATGAAGGAAGCAAAATCTTTTCCTTCGGTGTTTGATATGATCATAGTACTTTCATCTTCTCGAGGTAAGATCCATCCGATCACCTCAGCACAAGGGGAAAGCTCCAGGCGTGTGGATACCTTTGTGATACCTGATTTTCTTATGTTTTCATATAACGATATATACTCTAGACCTCCATCTGGTACGCTCTGATCCTTTATCATGTGGTATATTTGACCCCATTTAAACTCAGGTTCAACCCCTGTAATTGCTTTTGTGTCTTCATAGATTAACTCTATCCTGGGAAAGATCTCCACATCTAAATCCTCCTCATGGATCTTGGCCTTCTTCTTCCCACCCTTCTTTGGCATGTTGTGGTGTGAAGACTGAAGCTGTAACATAACCATAACACAAAATAAATCAGTGTTATTGTGATCACACAGCATGCATTCACATCAATAGAATATATTGTAATGAAAAGCTACTATTCAGATGCAAGATATTAATGAAACCCAGATAACAAAACATAAGATTGCATTCGGTGTTTAATATGATGGAGAATAATAAAATGCCTTTACCGATTCATCTTTGAACATATTAAGTGACCCTATGATGTAAAGAAATTATGTAGGTTATCCAGATGCATTAACTTGTGGCAAGGTGTACATTAGGTTGAAACTGGATTGAAAAATGTTAGCTCAAGTACTAGCCCTAAATGTTGTTTTGGGATTTAGGCATCCCGTTCTTTAAAAACTTGAAGAATGCATCCATAACCGGAGCCGAGGGTATTCAGAGGGAAGTCAAAACCCTAGTTTGTTCATAAGGACTCGTGAAAAATTTCTAAAACCCAGTGCAAATCATAAGGAAAATGTACAACCTGAACCAGAGCCTTAGTGAAAAACCCTGGAGCACGACTTTCCTAAGTACAAGACATCAAGCCCTTCTCCTATCGCCACACATAAAAGAAAATCAATCAAGGCGAAAACAATGCGGAACTTGACTTACCGCAAAATCATCCATAAAACCTAATCATTCTGATAGACCCATGTTTATGGCTTGAGGAGCGAAAATAAATGGTGCAGAGCAGGTGAAAACCGTCATGGTCAAGCTAGAAAACTAGGCCAAAAATCAGAAATGTTAAGGATCCTGACGCAACCTGACTTGGGGAAAACCTCCAAAGGTTAATACGTAAAAAAAAAACCCTATGAGGTTGGGAAATGGATTTAAAAACCACGGCGGAGGAAAAACCTTAACCCCGTAAACATTAAATCCCCCCAAAACCTCGTTTTGCCACACCTCCATAACACTAACAGTCTATTGTAGGTACAACAGATCCCATGTTATTCTCACACTGGAGCCCAATTACACATACAAAGGTAACTTAGTAGAATCCTTTTTCCATTTCTTGGCTTCTATTATAGTTTTCTTGACTTCTGGAATTTTCTAACTTAACCAAAACTTCCAAAAATCTATGCCTGATTTGTGTGTTTTCAAGTTGCGGAAGACTTGTTTTTGGTTTGGAATTGTTCAATCCTGCAACCTGCAAGTTGTAGAATGTGGGATTTTGCAGTGATATGTTTTGAATTTCCTCATCCTGCAACCTGCATCCCGCAAATGCAGAATGCGGGATGTAGGAAATTTTTTGATGGATATGCTTTGGTCAACCTGCAACCTGCATCCCACATAAGTACAGAATGTGAGGTGCGGGGTGTCGTTTGTTATGTCATTTGGTTTGCGTGTTTCCGCAACCCGCATCCCGCAAAGTGTGGAATGCAGACTGTGGAGAGGTTTGAATAATGTTTTGTTGTTTTGCAATTCTGCACCTTGCATCCCGCAAAATGTGGAATGCGGGTTACAGAATGATTAATAAAATTTGGATTTTGTGATTTAACCCCGCATCCCACAAAATGCAGAATGTGGGTTACAGAACGATTAATAAAGTTTGGATTTTGTGATTTAATCCCACATCCTGCAAAGTTTGATCTTGACCGTTGTTTTCATCCTCATCCTACGGTCTTAATTATTTCCTGTGAATTATATATGTGTTGGTCTTTTCAATGATTTCTTCACTGTTTTTACCACTGTAACTTGCTGTGCTGTGTGAATTTACCTTGAGGTTTTTACCAACCAACTATGCTATTATTCACTCTGGTTACAGGTTAGTTTTCAAGTCGCCTTTCCTAATTTGAATTGCTTACTGTTGTTCCTATATAAATTAGTTTTAATTTCTGGTTTATGAGTCCAACAGAACATGTCAACCTCAAAAATTCCTCGAATTACTCGGTGCAAAAACCTACAGAAAGACATATTGACCAAAGACCCGAATTTCGGTGTCTTCTTTGATACCAGTGGTTGAGTTAGTGAGACCTACTAGTTAGATTGGTCTTGAAGCTATTCCATTTTTTAAAACAATGATCTTTCAGACTTTCAAGATGACCAACCTATTTACGAGAGAATTAGGGATTCCGACATCCACATGATTGTTGCAAGACCTGTCGTTCTCCCTTACAACGATGCAGTCAGATGGATTATTGACCATGCCAATCCAAAAGATCGTTCTTTTAATTCTAGTACTGGATTTCTACTTGCCAATTTCCATTCTATGACTTTTGTAAAAATTTACGCTCTCAAACCTTTTATGCAACTCCTTAATGTTGATTTCATTAAAGTTGCTAAGTCCAGGTACAATTTTGACCAAATGTTGAAGTCTTGGATGACTAAACCACATAAGTTTTCTCAGAGGAAAGATGAACTCTACCCTATTGAATGGTTTAAGGAACCCTATTCCCTACTTGCAGCAGTGTTGTGCAGGCTCTACGGTCTCCCTAATTGTTCCTATTTTAAGGAAGAATGGGCTCTGATTGCCCATCATGTTATAACTATAGGCGAATCTCTCCCATGGGATTCAATCCTGTCTTTAGAACTCAAAACAACCATACAGGAATTTCAGAAAGCTATTGCCAGGAAGAAACCTAACTTCTTCTTACTGCCTATATTATGGACATATTTTGCGCTGAATTTCATTATCCAAATATGGGATGGAGCTGGGTACTACCAGCCCCGCCTATACACATTTACCATTCGGAGCTGTGGGACACCAATTATGTGAACATATTTTATGACATTTGTGAGAGCTTCCTCGACCGAGTCTATTTCTTAATTTTCAACAAGGAAGCTCCTGCATTCTCCCCTGAAGCCAAAACCCTTATAGCCATAATGGGGGATTGGTATGTCCGTGAGTCATTCACATATATAAGAATATTTGGTAGCAATGCTGCTCATATGCTACCAAAGGTTGTGCCTGATAGGTTGGTTCTTGAAGAAATCTCATTTCAGACGGTGACCAAAGGAATATATAAGAAGTGTGCAGCACCCAAAAGGAAAGTCTGGCCCAAATTTCCTCTAACTCTTGGATCCTTGGGTATACCAACCTCTACCTAGGCATTAGAACTCAATGATCACATAGTGTCGCTCAAGATGGGTTTTTCTAGTAAGAGACAGCATGATCCCAAGGGTATTGTTGATTTTCACCTTAAGCAGAATCACTTCAAAGCTGGGTACACTGATGAAGAATCCCCAGATGAATTCATCTATTAGGGGGTTGATACTTTATCTGAAGTTTTGGCAAGGGATAAAATTAAATAAGAACAAATTCAAATCCTTCTATACCAAAAGGAAATTACGGACAAGGTCCAACACGACAAGGATATGGAACTAGGTATTTAGGAAAAGATGATGAAAGACAAAGAAGAAAAGGAGGCTCAAGCAACAGAAAAGGAGGCTCAAGCAGCTAAAGACACATCCATAGCGACCAGTTCAGCCATAGCTAAAGGGAAGAGTCCCATGGATGAAATCCCATAGGAATCTGTTGATCAGCAGGTTAAAACCTATTTACATGCTTCAAAGCAGATTAAACAGAAGCTAAACATGACTACTGAAGATACTCAGGTGACTACTATTGTTGAGAAATCCCAATCTAAACAAGCCCAGATTGAAGAGAAGCCACTCAAAAATTTGAAGGTTCTAGTTTCATCCATCCCTACTTCTACTATAGATTTGACCAATTCAGAAGAGGAGGATGAAAGAATTTCCTGTGTGCCTGTCACTATGGAAGCTAGAAATGGTAATGATTTACAGGAGTTTATGAATTTATTTAATGGTAGAAATGGGAAATATTCATCATCTCTCCCACAATCACAACCTTCTTCTCAACCTTTCCCATCATGTTCTACTTTACTCCTTTCGTCAATCCTAGCTTTGTCTTCCTTACCTACTGGTTCTACCATGACACCTCTGATGTCTCAGCTATATCAAGATGCCACATGCCTACCCCATTCTATTACACCTTTTTCTGTTCAAATACCCATTTCATCATCCACTATACCTCCAGTCTTCAAAGTTCCAATGCATATTTCTTCTTTTAGTTCAGTACCATCTCTTGTTCATGAGAAAACCTCAGCACGATCACCATCATCACTTAGAGCTACCACCTTGCAAGTTTCATCCATTGAAACTTATGTTCTTGACAGTTCTTCAACCCCTCAAGTGATTGTTATCCAAAGTAGTGCTTCCTCTCCACTCACTTCTCATATTACTATGTCCATGCCCTCTCATACTATGACGCAAACCTCCTCTTTGATATCTACCTGTATTAATGTACCCCCCATTGATGAGATGAGAGATGAATTCAGTGAAGACTTTGTAATATCTCTGGGAGAGTATCGTTATAGAAAAGCTGATAAATCAGTAGCGAAGAGAGGAAAGAAGAGGAGTAGAGATCAGAGTAATGTGGATACATCCATTTCAAATGAAATTGTATGGACTCAATGATTAGGTGATCCACAGGTGGATGCTACAGATGTTGCTTCTATCCTAGGGGATTTTACAGGTGCTAATTTTGATGTTGTCAATACTCTGAACATGGAATTTGATAAGAAGAAGGAAAAAATTGTCAGATTAAAAGAGGAACTGGAACAGATCAAAAGACAACATGAGGACAGATATGATGAATTACAAGTAAGGAATGTTGCTCTTCATTATGAGTTACAGAGAGAAAAGGCCACCAATGCTAATTTGGTATAGAAAGTAGTTTTGTTGGAAAAACAGTATGAAGATGCAATTGCAAGTGCAACTTCATATTCATTTTCCAAGTTTTCTTAGGAGTAGTTCAAGGAGCTAGCTCTTTATACCAATAGGGATCATCATGATTTAGTCAGTGAGCTGTTTAAAACTTTGGATAACATTTTTGAAACTCATGTGACTTTTGATAAATTGTCTGTTGTTTTAGAAGATCTAGTTGGAAAAAGGAAACAAGCTTCAAAAGCATACGATTAAGTTACAGACTGGAAAAGGTATATGAAAGACAAACCAGAAAACATTACCATTCTCACTAACTTTCGGTTTAAGAAAATCAGGACTATCCTAAGATCCTGGGAGGATTTAGATGAAACAATCGTTGAAGCTATGAAGAAGGCACAAGCTATTTGTAGTAGAAGGTGGTATGCTGTAGATAGTCTCATGGATGAATTATGCTTTCCTGTAATGGTACTCATTGACAAAGCATGTCCACCAGGGTTAATGATTAATCAAGTTGAACAGAGAAAAGATGAGGTGGAAGAGAAGATCAAGGAGCTTGATCATGTCAGTATAGATGATGTGGATCGGTTAATCAAATGATCATTTACAGTTGAAGGGAAAATCCACATCTATATTCGTTTTTGGCATAATCTAGCTAAAAATGAAATTGAAGACCACAAATGCAATGCTCAAATTGGCATTGAATCTGCTAGCTATCCTGATATTGAGGAATTGTTACGCATATGCAAAATATGGAGGGATTTTCTGGGATATTAGTTTTGTTTAGGTTTTTTGATCCCCTTTTGAGGGATATTGATTATTTTGTAATAATTATTTAAGAGGTAGTTCTCGAATGTATTGGGGGACTTTTGGAGAAGGAAAGATTGGCACAGAAGAGACTGAAAAACACCTCTGGTTTTTTTCATAAGGCTTATGTAATTTCTTTCTGAACTTTGAAATAATACAGTATTGTTATTTCCTATCTCTTGTCATTGGTTTGATTGAATTTCTTTGACATATATTAATTTTCCTTGTTTCAAATGGACAGATGATGTTGTTGTTTACTTGCAATTAATAGATTTTTTTCCTATAATTTAGATTTCTCTTTTGTTATTGATTAATGCATTGAGAAATTTATTCTTTTAACTATCTTTATCTATTTATGCAAGTGATTGAAGAGTGACATTTTTGCAGCAAAATATGTTTGCTTTTCAACTTACATGTGCTATGCAGGTTAAATCTGAATGATATAATCTTAAGTCATTGATTAATTGATTTTTATTAATTATCTGTGAGATAGGTGATGAGTTCCTAAGCTGATTTACATTTTTGTTGATTGGATAAAAATACTTGTCTACTTACACTTCTGTTTCTCCCACAAATCAATTCAAAGTAAGCTTTAGGTAGCTTAGATTTAGATCAGGATTACTTTCATAGTTAGATTTGGTTTTCCTTTTCTTTCTACCACCTATTTTGTTTTCCAATTTGGGAAACAGATCCTCTTGGATCAAACTCTTAAAGTCCAGTGGAGGCTATTGAAATATCTGTGGGAGATCACTAATTTAAACAGCTCGAGGATAAATCAATACTTGCATGGGATTGCTTGAAGCCTTTGGCTGGGTCTTCTTCGTGTGTTGTAAGCTTTAGACACCATTTTCAGCCACATACACTACTGAGGCTTCAACAAATGGTGCTAGAAGGAGGGCCTACACATCATTCTTAAATGAAATACTCAAACACGTCCTCCAGGAATAGATCCTATTATCACTCATAGTCGTGCCCACACGTCTACATCAGGGGAACAAATAGCACAAGGTTCAGATGCAGTCTGAGCTACCCTTGGACAAGAACAGGCTACCCCATCAGACAGATACGTTCTTGTATCACCCATCCTAGGACCCATCATAGTTGAACAACTATTGAATGGTAATTCCCATAATGTTGTTGATATTTGAAGATGGTTCGCTGAAGAACATCCAACCCAGAATCTTCCCCAAGACAATAATCAAGGTAATCTGAGCTCAGGTGACCAAAATGTTGAAAGACATCGTGAACTTTTCAGTGAACCATCTACTCCTGGGTTAGATCTAGATTCATTTTTTTAGGAGTCAGCCACTCCTAGAAATAAGATCCGAGCAGGAGGACCACCCCATCTCCTCCCTCTTCTTCATCTTCCTCAGATGAATCGTTAGATTCTAAATCTTTGGCCTCATCAATGGAATAATCCCTATGGCTGAAGAACAACATAACATGCCTTGGTTGGATGGAGATGCTATGTCTGTTTTAGGCGATCAGCATAGGTTGCCTAAAAACACTGAGAGTGGCTTCCAAAATTTAATCTAGATGACAAAATCCCTATGGAATACCACATCAAATAGTTTATGCAGGCCATCAGACTTAGGAACATTATACATGAAGACCTAGTTTTTAGACTATTCCCTTACAATTTTGAGGGAAAAGCTTTTACCTAGTATTTTTCCTTAGAAGCTAGTTCCATCCCATCATGGGATGTGTTTTTCGAACTCTTCACTAAGAAATTTGGGGATGACAAGACCCCAGAGGATTTAGTCATAGAGCTTTCTTCCATGAAGACTAAGGGTAAAGAGAGAGTCAAAGATTACAATCACCGGGTTTCATATTTAAAGAATAGCATCCCAAGTATAGTACTTCCTGTTGAGCAGTTATTAGTAGCATACTATATAAAGGGTCTCTCAACCCAAATAGCCATGTGAGTTAAAAGGGACCATAAGGATTCCTTGCAAGACGCCTTCTCTGAAGCAATAAAAATCGAAAGGGACATGTTCTGTCTCAAGGACAACCTTGACACATCATCTGAATAGGCGTCTACCTCGCGCAAGAAAAGTGGCAGCTTTCCTAAACCCTCTGCTATCAATCAAGATCTGTTCAACATGAGTGAAGTGAAGAATCTCCTCCAAAGAATGTCTAACGAGATGGTGGATCTCAAGAAAACTAGCAATGAAAATCATTCCAACAATAGAGGATTTAATAGGCCACCTTTTAGGAGACCCAACCAACCTCCTCAAAATCCACCACCTCTAAATCCTAGCAATGGATTCACCTCAGAAGAGATCTTTTCTGTCTTGAAATCCTTAGCTATAGGAACACCAGACATTCCTAAATCCTCTGAAGATCATTCCACTCAAGATACATAACCTCCCCAAGAGGAAGAGGAAGATGACCAGGAGGTTAGCACTGTGAGTTTCTTTTCAGAAGAAGAGGAAGAAGAACTTGAAACAATTTTCAACCTACAACACACTCACAATACTATATCTAAAGGGCCACCTCCATAGGAATCAAAACCTGCAACACAAGCTCCCAGCAAAGGTAAAGATCTCCCAGCTCAGAAAGACACTCTCATTCCTGAACCATAATACAATTTGGCTGAGAATTTGAAGAGAGTCAAGGAAAATATATCTTTATTTGACCTTCTCAAAATACCTTCCATAAGGGATTCCTTCCCCAAAATAATGATAATCAAACAACCTAGAGAAGCTCAGAATAAAAATCTTAACTCTTCTCCCCGACCAAACCACCCAAAGCCTGGAAGCAAGGGCACTCCACCCTTCTTACTTACTTTTGAAATCTTTAACAGGAATGTACATAACTGCATGGTAGACTCAGGTGATTCATCTAATGTCATGCCTCTTTCTGTATGTAAAAAACTGAATGCTACATGGGAAACATTTCCTATCCAAATTGTGCATCTAGACAGATCCAAGGTTAAAGTTGTAGGAAGGCTGAGGAATGTTCTTATCAAATTATCTGCATATCCCCGAATTCATCAGACTATTGATATTGTGATTGTAGATATCCCAGAGACATACGGTATGTGGCTAATTCAGGATTGGTCAAAGAAATTGAAAGGTTACTTTGCTACTGATTGGTATCACTTGTGGTTACCCCTTAATGGGAAGCCTAGCAAACTCAAAGTTGACAGAGAACCATTCATGAAACAACTGTAATTGATCTCGATGGTCCCAATGAATCTATATCCTTTTTCAACAATCAAATTGAACATTTTACATTTGACACTTTCTTTGGAGACCTACCTGCTGATGTTTCTCCAATAGAGAATGTATAGAAACAATCTCAGATACCTCATCTTACAGCTGTCCCAATCTGCAGCACTATTGTTCATAATGTCGATTATGTAAATACTAACTTCAGAATTGATCCTGCTGTTTGGAATTTGTTTTTTGATGGCTCCAGATCCAAGGATGGAGCAAGCGCAGGATGTATCCTTATTGATCCAAAGGGGATTAAAATAATGATCGCATGCAAATTGGAGTTTGAATGTACCAATAACGTGGCGGAGTACAAGGAACTAGTCCAAGGACTCAAGAAAGCTATTGATATGGGAGAAAAAGAAATTGAATGCATAGGAGACTCTGAAATCGTAGTAAAATAGGTACGAAATCGAATACATTGTTTATCTCCATGATTAGTCAATTATCAAAGATTAATCAAGGATATGACTAATTCCTTTTCAGCATTTAATATCAAATCTATTCCTAGATCACAGAACTTTGACACATATTTCTTAGCCAATACTGCATCTAGACTAATCCCGCTTGAAGTTTTTTCTCCACAAACTTTCTCTATTGAATTGATGTATAGGCCTTCCATACCAGACAATGCCACAAATTGGAAAGTGTTTGATGATGACCAAAAAATACTAGACTTCCTTTTAGCCCAGAACACCTTGGAAGGTATGGCTATTGACGAAGCTGATCATGAAAAGTCTCTATATGACCCTTCCAATATCATCCCCAAGTCTGTCATCAGTTTAGAGAATTTTTATGACTTACAAGATAAATTTAGATAGACCACCAACTATAAGACCCAATGATCAACCTTGAATTACACACTTATTAATCTGGGAACAGAGAAAGAACCTCGCTTTATTAATCTTGGAATTCATTATTCCCATGATGAGAGAAGGAGTTTTGTTAAACTGTGCAAGGAATTTAAAGATGTGTTTTCTTGGACATACAATGAGCTTAGGACTTTCGACACTAGTATCATGCACCATAACATCCCGATGAAACCTAAGGTAAAACCATATCAGCAGAAACTAAGGAAAATGCACTTCTATCAAAAAAGAACTCGATAAGCTACTCTCGTCCAAGATCATATTTCTCGTCAGACTCACACAGTGGATCGCTAAATTAGTACCTTTTTGGAAGAATAATGGGGAAATCAGACTCTGCATAGATTTCAGAAACCTAAATCGGGCCTCCGAAAAAGACAATTACCCGGTTCCTCCAATGGAGCAGATTTTGCAGAAAGTAGTCAGATCTGAGATGTTCTTGTTGTTAGATTGTTTTTCAGGTTACAACCAAGTCCTGGTTTCCCCCGATGATCAACTTAAAACAACCTTCCAAACTCCTTGGGGAACATTGGCATACAGATGAATGCCGTTTGGGCTAATAAACATAGGAGCCACATTCCATAGAGCTATGTACATAGCTTTCAGGGGCTTAATCCATAATTTTGTCATTGTATACTTAGATTATGTAACCAATTACTCTAAAAAATGACAAGATCATTTATCTGCTTTGAAACAGGTATTCGAAAGATGCAAAAAATTCTGGATTTCGCTCAATCCCAAGAAGTCCATCTCTGCGGTGACAGATGGTAAGTTGTTGGGTTTCATCATCTCAAAGGAAGGTATGATCATTGATCTAGAATGCACTAAAGCAATATCCAATATCGACCTCCCTAACTCCCGAAAGGCAATGCAGTCATTCTTAGGTAAGATCAATTTCGTCTGTAGATTTGTTCCAATTTTTTTCCAAGTCGTTAAACCCCTGCAATTTTTAGTTAAAAAGGATGTACCATTTCAGTGGTCTGATGAATAGAAGAATGTGTTTACTAAAATTAGGAAAGCGATAACAGAAGCAAATGCTCTTATGTCTCCATATTTCAGTAAAGATTTCATACTTTATACTTTTGCTACTGATTTTTCTTATGCAGCTGTCCTAACACAGAAAAATAATGAGGATGCTAAGATCCCCATTTCTTTCATGAGTTCGACATTTAAAGGAGCTGAACTCAACTATTCCCAATTTGAAAAACATGCCTACACGGTATATAAATTAATAAAACATTACAGGCCTTATATTTTGAATTCAAGGACCCATTAGAGGAAATTTGAGGTCTAAAATGGGCCTCCTAAGGAAAATGATAAAATAATAGTTATTAATTTTGGAGGAAGAATGAAAAAAACTATTTTTTTGTTCGTATTTTTCGACATATCTCCCTGTGTTTTCACTCCAATTCCGAGCGGGAGAGCTCATTGGATGTCGAATTTAATTCTGCATCGAACGAGTACCCATACTGTATACTTTTGAAGGACCCCACTACCCCAAAAATAATAAATACATGAAAAAATGTGATGATGATGTCATCATCACATTTTTTCATGTATTTATTATTTTTTGGGTAGTGGGGTCCTTCAAAAGTATGCAGTGTGGGTACTCGTTGGATGCGGAATTAAATTCAGCATCCAACGAGCTCTCCCAACTAAAATTTGGGTAAAAACACAGGGAGATATGTCGAAAATACGAACAAAAAAGTAGTTTTCTTTTATGACAAATATGTCAATTCAACCATTATAATGGTTGACTCATTTTATTGAAATTCTATTGGTTCTTGAATTCCAACTCACAAAATTTACTGTTGGCATGTTTTCTTATAAGGCCCATTTTAGACCCCAAATTTCGTCTAATGCAAGGTGATTGTCCTGCATGCAGCCATTCACAACGTCCTTGTCCAAAAGGAGTTGGGAGAAAAAAGAGCTCATTGGATGACGACCTTACAAGAATATGATCTGGAGATCAAACCTGCGAATATTGTCAGAGGACAATGTTTGTGTCATATTATCGCCCAATCAAAAGATCCTGAATATCAACACACTGATTGGGAACAGGAAGATACTATACCTACAGGTTTTGTTAATGCACTCGAAACAACAACATCTGAATGGTATGATCACATCAAGTTCTTTATTCATAATGGGTTTTCTCTTGAAACCCTTGATCCTAAGAAATGTAGAGCATTAAGGCTGAAATCATCCCCTTATCAACTTATCGATAATGTTATCTTTAGAAAGAATTATGATGGAGTTTTTCTTAGATGCCTGAAAAAGAACCAGACTGACGAGTTCCCTTTTCAATTTCATGCAAGGCCTTCCAGTGGGCATTTCTCAGGTGATACGATGGCTCACAAAATCATTCGGGCAGGATACTATTGGCCTACCCTATTCAGAGATGCTCATGCATATGTCAGGAGATGTGAGCCTTTCCAGAAGGGCGCTGGAAAAGTCAAGAAACCTGCGTTCCCTTTGCAGCCAGTAGCATTCTAGTTCCCATTTCAGTAGTGGGGATTGGATTTCGTCAGACCTATCAACCCTGTATATTCTTTACAGCACAAATACATTTTGATAGCCACCAATTACTTCACCAGGTGGGTTGATGCAGTCCCTCTAAGACTGAGTAACAAAAACCAGGTAATTTCCTTTCTTGAAAACTAGATAGTCACCAGGTTTGGCACCCCCGAGTTTCTCATTTTTGATAATGGTTCATACTTCCAATCCATTGACCTGACTAGCTACGCCCTTGAAAAGGGGATCAAGCTTAAATTTTCTGCCAATTACTATCCTCATGGTAATGGGCTTGCAGAATCTTCCAACAAAAACTTGATAAACATCCTAAAAAATATAGTGGCTTCACATCACAAAAATTGGCATACCCAACTCCATAATGATCTTTGGGCAGATCGAATCACTCCAAAGGAAACCATTGGTAACTCCCCTTATTGCCTAGTTTATGGCAAGGAAGCAGTCCTACCAGCTAATCTCACCATCCCTTCGTTGCAGTTGGCCCAATCCATCTAAGAGAATGATTCTTCTCCATTACAACAGAGGATTGATTCTCTTCTCAGGCTAGAGGAAGATAGGGAAAGAACTAAGAACAAATTCTATCAACATCAACAGTTGGTGAAAAAATGGTTCGACGAAAAGTACCCGTCTGATAGATACTTTTTGGTGGGAGATTTAGTATTGAGATGGGATAAGCAACACAAAGACAACAAGGAGTATACCAAGTTCCAATGCCTTTGGCTGGGACCATTCACTATTACATAAAATATTGGTCCTAGTATTGTTTAGTTACAAACACTGGAAGGAGTCGTTGACACCTATCCAGTGAATTTTTTCTTGCTTAAAAGGTATTTCGTTTGAAAATATTCTTTAACCCTGTACATAGGTTTGGTGTGTTATTTTTTGTTTCTATTTTTTTTGAATGTTTGCTTAATATTAGTATAATTTTGGTAATCTATACACATCTGGCATGATGGGCAATCGGTTTTTCTCAATATTCAATAATCTTAACCTAGGAAAATTGTCAGTTTCATCCTCCCTAACTTGTATCAGGATCAATTATATGTGAATGATAACTAATGATTGCAGAATTTCATATTAATGCGTTCTCATCCCGGTCAATATATTCTACATGCCTTACTCTTATGATGAAAATCATGGAAGAAAAGGTTCATGTTGTCTAAGGTCTCATTAGAGCACGACAACATGCCTTTATAACCTGGTCAATCTTACTCTTTTGGAATTCAATCATGGCCATATAATTTTATTATGTGGAATGCAAGATGAGGGGTCTTATCACGAGCCAGCTCATTAGGTTCATAAGTGCTTAATGGAATGACATCTTTTCCATATGATTTGGGGAGGTGGCTTCTAGTTTTCTGGAAGATTGGAGATCCTATCACAGGTCGACTCATTCATGATCTGCATAGCATCGGTGAGTAACGCTGCCATTATGTGGACACCAAGCCATGGTGGTGTCTTGTAATCCATATAGAAATAAAATCCCAGTCGTTCCCAAAAAGAAGATTATTGTACATAAGGATGAGGGGGTCCTATCTAAGACCAGCCTTACTATGATCATGGACTTGATTTTGGACTGAAATTATCACCAGATGGTTCCCAAGCCATGATAGTTGCCTTCAGCCATATAGCTGGAACACAAGAGGTCTCCTTACCGATCCAGCTTGTTCAGTTTTCAAGTCAGGTTTGTGAATGGAACTGTTCACCAGAATGTGGAGCAGTGGTCCTATGTCAATGCAATCTAGTTATTTCATTAATAAAAATAAAAATGATGGTTTCAGTAGCATATGTGTGAAGATCCAAAATTGTTAAGGTCTGATCCCAGGTTCAACTTAAACTACGTGCCTATGTCATCTTGAGTCCGAGTGATCCTTATCCTCCATGACATCTGAATCAAAGTTGCATTATCTTTAAAATGACCATGGGTGGAAACGCATTAATCATTCTTTGAAAATTCTTTGTTGGTTTCATTCTGATATTAACATTTCCTGTAATCTCGGAGTTGATCATTTGTCTATTGAAAAGGTTTGATTGGAAAAGGTTATTGTTTGCAGAGATAACTGGTTCTTCCATCCAGTCGCCATTTGTTGTAGGTACAACATATCCCATGTTATTCTCACACGGGATCCCAATTACACATACAAAGGTAACTTAGTAGAATCCTTTGTCCAGTTCTTAGCTTCTATTATAATTTTCTTAACTTCTGGGATTTTCTAACTTAACAAAAACTTCCAACAATCTATGCCTGATTTGTGTGTTTTCAAGTTGCAGAAGAATTGCTTTTGGTTTGGAATTGTCCAATCCCCGAACCCGCACCTTGCAACCCGCAAGTTGCGGAATGTGGGATTTTGTAGTCATATGTTTTGAATTTCCTCATCCCACTACCCGCATCCCACAAATACGAAATGCAGGATGCGGGAAATTGTTTTGATGGATATTCTTTGGTCAACCCACATCCTGCATAAGTGCCGAATGTGGGGTACAGGGTATCGTTTGTTATGTTATTAGGTTTGCGTGTTTTCGCATCCAAAAAAGTGTGGAATGTGGGCTGCAGAGAGGTTTGCATAAAGTTTTGTTGTTTTGCAATTCCACACCCCGCATCCCACAAAATGCGGAATGCAGGTTACAAAATGATTAATAAAATTTGGATTCTATGATTTAACCCCGCATCCCACAAAATGCGGAATGCGGGTTACGGAACAATTAATAAAATTTGGATTTCATGATTTAATCTCGCATATCGCAAAGTCTGATCTTGACCATTGTTTTCATCCTCATCCTACGGTCTTAATTATTTCCCATGAATTATATATATATTGGTCTTGTCGACGATTTATTCACTGTTTTTACCACTGTAACTTGTTGTGCTGCATGAATTTACCTTGAGGTTTTTACCAAGCCACTGTCCTATAATTCTCTCTAGTTACAGGTTAGTTTTCGAGTCGCCTTTACTAATTTTAATTGCTTACATTTGTTCCTATATAAATTAGTTTTAATTTATGGTTTATGCATCCAACAAAACATGTCAACCTCAAAAGTACCTTGAATTACTTGGTGCAAAAACTTGCAGAAAGACATGTTGACCAAAGACCCAAATTTCGGTGTCTTCTCTGATACCAGTGGTCGAGTTACTGAGACCTACCAGTTAGATTGGTCCCGAATCTATTCCATTTTTGACAACAATGATCTTTCAGACTTTCAATATGACCAACCTATTTCCAAGAGAATTAGGGATTCCGACATCCACATGATTGCTGCAAGACCTGTCGTTCTCCCTTACAACGATGCAGTCAGATGGATTATTGACCATGTCAATCCAAAATACCATTATTTTAATACTAGTACTGGATTGATACTTGCCAATTTCCGTTCTGAGACTTTTGTAAAAATTTACACTCTCAAACCTTTTAGGAAACTCCTTAATGTTGATTTCGTTAAAGCTGCTAAGTCTAGGTGCAATTTTGACCAAATATTGAAGTCCTAGATGACTGGACCATGTAAGTTTTCTCAGAGGAAAGATGAACTCTACCCTATTGAATGGTTTAAGGAACCCTATTCCTTGCTTACAGCAATGTTATGCAGGCTCTACGGTCTCCCTAACTGTTCCTATTTTAAGGAAGAATGGGCTTTGATTGCCCATCATGTTATAACTACAGGTGAACCTCTCTCACGGGCTTCAATTATGTCTTTAGAACTCAAAACATCCATATAGGAATTTCAGAAAACTACCGCTAGGAAGAAACCTAACTTCTTCTTCTCTACCTACATTGTGGACATCTTTTGCGCTGAGTTTCGTTATCTTAATATGGGATGGAGTTGGGTACTACCAGCCCCGCCTGTACACATTTACCATTCGGAGCTATGGGACACCAATTACGTGACCATATTTTATGACATTTGTGAGAGCTTCCTCAGCCGAGTCTATTTCTTAATTTTCAACAAGGAAGCTCCTGCATTCTCCCCTGAAGCCAAAACCCTTATAGCCACAATGGGGGATTGGTATGTTGGTGAGTCATTCACATATATCAGAGTCTTTGGTAGCAATGTTGCTCATATGCTACCAAAGGTCGTGCCTAACAGGTTGGTTCTTGAATAAATCTCATTTCAGACGGTGACTGAAGGAATATATAAGAAGTGTGCAGCACTCAAAAGGAAAATCTGGCCCAAATTTCCTCTAACTCTTGGATCCTTAGGTATACCAACCTCTACCTGGGCATCAGAACTCAGTGATCACCTAGTGTCAATCAAGTTGATTTTTTCCAGTAAGAGACAACATGGTCCCAAGGGGATTGCTTATTTTCACCTTAAGCAAAATCACTTCAAAGCCAGGTACACTCATGAAGAAGCCCTAGATGACTTCATCTATCAGGGGGTTGATACTTTCTCTGAAGTTTTGGAAAGGGATAAAAGTAAAGAAGAACAAAGTCAAATCCTGATATACCAAAAGGAAATCAGGGACAGGGTCCAACGCTACAGGGCTATGGAATTAGATATTCAGGAAAAGATGATGAAAGACAAAGAAGAAAAGGAGGCTCAAGTAGTAGCAAAGGAGGCTCAAGCAGCCAAAGACACATCCATAACGACCAGTTCAGCCATAGATAAAGGGAAAAGTCCCATGGAAGAAATCCCATAGGAATCTGTTGATCAGTAGGTTAAATCCTATTTACATACTTTAGAGCAGATTAAACAGAAGCTAAACAGGACGACTTTGGCATTGGACACTCAAGAAATTACAACTTCTCAACCAGCTGAAGCTACTCAGGTGACTACTATTGTTGAGAAAGCCCAATCTAAACAATCCTATATTGAAGAGAAGCCACTCAAAAAATTGAAGGTTCTAGTTTCATCCATCCCTACTTCTACTATAGATTTGACCAATTCAGAAGAGGAGGATGAAATAATTTCCCCTGTTCTAGTCACTGTGGAAGCTGGAAAAGGTAATGATTTATAGGAGTTTATGAATTTATTTAATGGTAGAAATGGGAAATCTTCATCATCTCTCCCACAATCACAACCTTCTTCTCAACCTTGCCCATCATCTTCTGCTTTACTCCTTTTGTCAATCCTAGATTTATCTTCCTTACCTACTGGTTCTACCATGACACACCTGATGTCTCAGCTATATCAAGATGCCATGTGCCTATCCCATTCTATTACACCTATTTCTGTTCAAATACCCATTTCATCATCCACTATACCTCCAGTCTTCAAAGTTCCACTGCATATTCCTTCTTTTAGTTCAGTACCATCTCATGTTCATGAGAAAACCTCGGCACTATCACCATCATCACTTAGAGCCACCACCTTGCAAGTTTCATCCATTGAAAATTCTATTCCTGACAGTTCTTCAACCCCTGAAGTGACTGTTATCTAGAGTAGTGCTTCCTCTCCACTCACTTCTCACATTACTATATCCATGCCCTCTCATACTATGACTCAAACCTCCTCTTTGATATCTATAGGTATTAATGTACCCCCCATTGACAAGATGCGAGAAGAATTCAATGAAGACTTTGTAATATCTCTGGGAGAGTATCGTTATAGCAAAGATGATAAATTAGTGGTGAATAGAGGAAAGAAGAGGAGTAGAGATCAGAGTAATGTGGATACATGTGGATGCTACAGCCACTACTTTTGGCCGAGGGGCTTTTACATGTGATAATTTTGATGCTTTCAATACTCTGAATAGGGAATTTAATAGGAAGAAGGAAGAATTTGTTAGATTAAAAGAGGAACTGGAACAGATCAAAAGACAACATGAGGACATATATGATGAATTACAAGCAAGGAATGTTGCTCTTCATGATGAGTTATAGAGAGAAAAGGCCTCCAATGCTACTTTGGTACAGAAAGTAGTTTTGTCGAAAAAACAGTATGAAGATGAAACTGCAAGTGCAGCTTCATCTTCATTTTCTAATTTTTGTCAGGAGGAGTTCAAGAAGCTAGCTCTTTGGACCAATAGGGAGCATCATGATTTAGTTAGTGAGCTGTTTAAAACTTTGGATAACATTTTTGAAACTCATGTGACTTTTGATAAATTGTTTGTTCTTTTAGAAGATCTGGTTGAAAAAAGGAAACAAGATTCAAAAGCATACAATGAAGTTACAGACTAGCAAAGGCATATGAAAGACAAACCAGACAACATTACCATTCTCACTAACTTCTAGTTTAAGAAAATCAAGACTATCCTAAGATCCTGGGAGGATTTAGATGAAACAGTCGCTAAAGCTATAAAGAAGGCACAAGCTATTTTTAGCAGAAGGTGGTATGATGCAGACAGTCTCATGGATGAATTATCCTTTCCTGCAATGGTACTCATTGACAAAGCATGTCCACCAGGGTTAATGATTGAACAAGTTGTATAGAGAAAAGATGAGGCAGAAGAGAAGATCAAGGATCTTGATCATGTCAGTATAGATGATGTGGATCAGTTAACTACAGTTGAAGGGAAAATCCACATCTATATTCATTTTTGGCATAAGCTAGCTAAAAATGAAAATGAAGATCACAAATGCAATGCCCAAATTGGCATTGAATCTGCTATCTATCCTGATATTCAGGAATTGTTACGCATATGGAAAATATGGAGGGATTTTCTGGGATATTAGTTTTGTTTAGGTTTTTTTTATCCCCTTTTGAGGGAGATTCATTCTTTTGTAATAATTATTTAAGAGGTAGTTCTCAAATGTATTGGGGGACTTTTGGAGAAGGAAAGATTGGCACAAGAGAGACTGAAAAACACTTCTGGTTTTTTTCATAAGGTTTATGTAATTTCTTGTTGAACTCTGAAATAATACATTATTGTTATTTCCTATCTCTTGTCATTGGTCTGATTGAATTTCTTTGAGAGATCTCAATTTTCCTTGTTTCAAATGGACATATGATGTTGTTGTTTACTTGAAATTAATAGATGTATTTGTCTATAACTTAGATTTCTCTTTTGTTATTGATTAATGCATTAATAAAGTCTTTAAAAAATTTATTCTTTTAACTGTCTTTATCTATTTCTGTAAGTGATTGAACAGTGACATTTTTGTAGCAAAATATGTTTGTTTTTCAACTTACATGTGCTATGCAGGTTAACTCTGAATGATATAACCTTAAGTCATTGATTAATTGATTTTTATTAATTATCTGTGAGTTAGGTGATGAGTTCCTAATCTGATTTACATATTTGTTGATTGGATAAAAATACTTGTCCACTTACACTTCTGGTTCACCTGCAAATCAATTGAAAATCCACTTTATGTAGCTTAGATTTAGATCAGGATTACTTTCATAGTTAGATTTGATTTTCCTTTTCTTTCTACCACCTATCTTATTTTCCAATTTGGGAAACAGATCGTCTATGGATCAGACTCTTAAAGGCCAGTGGAGGGTATTGAAATATCCATGGGAGATCACTACTTTAAACAGCTTGAGGATAAAGCAATACTTGTGTGGGATTACTTGAAGCCTTTAGCTGGGTCTTCTCCGTGTGTTGTAAGCTTTAGACACCTTTTTCAGCTACATACACTACTAAGGATTCAACACGGTCCAATGATAAATTTTGAGGCTTACCTGGCAAACGTTGAAAGGGTGTGGTGCTTGGCGAAATTGCTTCCCGGCTCCTACAAGAAATCGACAAATGGACGCGTTCTAACGGAGTAACAGTCCGTATGAAAAACCTCCCCAGGCTATATATATAGAAAAAACATCAAACACACAATAAACGCGGTCGTTGGGTGTGTAAATGAAAACGACATTTTTTTGGCGCCTAAAACTTTATCAGGGAAATCCTACAACTTGAAATTGGCAAGAAAGAAATAAGTCATAAAATAAAATCCATGACAGTGTCAGCTTCAACATTTGAGTTCTTCCGACACTATCGTGAAGACTCACCAACAACTCCCAAAAACGCATCGTCGACACGATTCATGGAAAATATCCACAGGAAAAAATCAGTCGCAAACTTTTAGTTTCATCAGACGTATCATCACAAAACCTCGAGTTATACCGACGCTATCGAAAAAAATCGCTAGAAATATCTAAAGAAAAGGTGGTTGGAAAACTTGTAAAAAACTTCTGAAGAAAAGGTAAAGGGTGGAAAAGACAAGTTTATGCCGATGGCTTCGATGTCCATTTTTAGTCTAGCCGATACTGTCGGCTCCATTTGGCAAGATGTCTCGACGAAAATTATGCGACCAAACGTAGCAAGGAAGCGTGAGAGCCATCGACAGTATGGGATCAGAAAGCTAAGTTTCGTTGAAGTAGTCGGTAAAAACTCAACGAAATCTCCTACAAGGCTAAGGATTTGGATTAGCATAAAAAATCAAATGAAAAAACTAAACCTTCCCAAAGTATCAGCTCAACTTGATGAGTTCACTTGACATGTCAGAAGGAAAAACTCAGTTCTAACTTAGCAAAAAAAAGGCTTTCTGACTTGTGAGAATAAAATTAAGTCATGGAAAGAAAATTTAAGGTGCAAAAGTAGTCTAAGAAAGGATAAAAGCTAAAAAATATCAGGGGCCCTAAAATTATAAAAAATTTGGGGTAGTGGTTGCAGCATCAACAATTGGCGACTAGATGGTGAACATAGATCTTTGAAAAAACTATCTTTTCGAAACAAAAACTGCTATGTGGCATTTGATAAGAGCAACATATCCCAGTCTTCTTTCATGATCATTTAAGAGTCTAGAGTTTTCCAGGAATGTAATATTCAGAGCATTACATTGATTGTAGTCCCTTGGGGTATGGTAACTAGGTTTAGAAGTCCCAATAACTCTCTTGGGGCCAAAATGTGAGATTCATTTTACCTCTTTATTTGGTTGCTGTCGGATATGACACCACAGGATTGTGACAGAGTTAGACAGATGGTTTTGTTTGTTCCTCATTCCCATGCCTTTTTCATTCTTTTGATGCTTAATACTTTTCTCTTTTGAGTCTTCCTTGATTGCTTCTTTTACTTTTGAGATTTGATTTAGGTTCTTCCATCCATAATGTCCTTTTGTGTGAGAGATGCTTTGTTTCACCTCACGGATGAAGAAGAACCTTTTGAGCAATCCATTCATTTTACTGATTTATTTCTTTAGTATGTCTTCTTGATACATAATTTTGTTCTGGAATTTTGACTCTTTTAATCCTTTTGGATTTAATTTTGTGGCATGGGATTACTTTGAATACCATGCAAATTCCCATTCTTCTTCCTTTCCATGGGTCTATCGCAGCAAGCTTCCTAGGACAAATATTATTGTGAAAGTGGATGGAGCCCCAAGATAGTATTCCAGACATCATATATCTTAGTTATTTTGCAGGATTTAAATAGGACTTCAATGTACTCTTGAAATAAATTCCCTTCAACAGTCTATCGATTTAAAGAATCTTTTTTTTTTATCAAAATATTGCATAAATAACTTCCAAGAAGAAGTTCTTGGATGAAAAGCATTTGGAAATTTGTTCAGATTCCTATGTTCCCACGACACCAAATATTGAGCTACCTTATTCTGAAACAAAACAACTAAACTAAATAAAACTATTAAAAGAAAGCACATGCTTAAAGAAAACAAGAAATAAAGTAAATCAACAGAAAGAAATAAAGAGCAGAAATGAAAAGGGTTTATTTATGTACACAAAGTCTCCCTAAAAAATAGGTGAAATAAGGTTTGATAACAAGGCCATTTATAGGAAGACTCTCCTCCTTCCCTTGCAAATATTGTAACCTATAAGTTGAGGGGCCTAACTTCTCAGCAATATGAAAGAGGCCAACCCATATATGTTGGAATTTAGTATGTTTGCCCTTCTCATCATGTGGGTGATCCCACTTTAGAACCAAGTCTCCAATCTCGAAACTCCCTCTCCTAGACTTTCGTTTATCAAACCATCTCTTAACAATTTCTTGTTGTTGTTTAAATATTTCCTTAAACTTAAGTCTGGACTCTTCAAGCTTGAGAAAAGTATTAATATGGGCTTGTAAAATGTCACTACCAGAACCTCGTGAGGCTTGAGCTAACTGTGATGATGGAAGTAGGATGTTTGGAGGTAGAATAGTCTCTTTCCCATAAATTAGAGTATAAGGGTACACTCCTAAGGAGTTCTTTGGGGTGACCCTATCTGCCCATAATGCATTGGGGAGATCTATGTGCCAACTTATCCGATTTTCAATAACAGTGTTTTTTAAGATTGTTGGTCGCCCAATATGCAAGTGAATTACAACTAACATACAGTGTAAAATATTTATTGTTAACCCAGGGAAGTCTTGTATTTCAAGGATAACATGCACAATATATGCTTAAACACTAAATTACTGTAATTGAACAATCCTATCCTTTTTTCGGCTATGCTCATCCCAAGAATCTACTTAATCTAGTTACCTTCTAAGGAATGCAATCATAATTACCTTCTGTTGTTCTCGATCTAAGAATGGAAAGATGAAAATCACATCTAGATTACAATTGCAGAAAAAGGGAAATTTTCTTCAATCCACGTAATGATTAACCCAACTATCTTAATCTGATTATTCTAGAAATCCAAAGACATAAATTGAAGATTAGTCTAGAGATTCAAAATACAGAAATTGAGTTCAGTTGTTCTATGAATTCGAAGTGCAGGAATGAAGTTCTGCAATCATAAAAATAAGAGACAAGCTACAAAGATTAATGGAAACAACAACTAAAATATCTAAGGATGAAAAGAGTTGTTACAGTACCGCACAATTTGCATGAGGAATAATTACCTACATAGTCGACTGTCACACCATGCCACTACAGGTATTCAAGAGATGCAATCACAACACACTGTAAATCCACAACTTGTTACAGCTTCCTATGAAGAAATCAAATTAACATGACATCACACAAAAAAATAATTGAAATGCCTAATTTAACTTAGCGATTCCTATGGAAGGCAGGCCCAGCCTTCACCTAGAGATGTTGGATGAACACACGTAAAAACCCTTATATCTGAAGTAACTCCTTGTATTAAAAGACAGATCGATTACAGAATTCCCCCTCACAGTTAATACAATGGAATGATTATATGTTCAACAAACCCTGGTTCGAAACAATTCTCCATATTTATACAATGTAAATCATAACATCCTATCCCTATTATGGGGCAGCCATGAAGATCTCTGATCTTCAGGCGCCCTAAATGACAACAACTGTTACAACCGTGGCAGGATGAAAAATAGGAAATATAGGGAAACTGTTAATCACCCCAGGAGTGAAGATATCTCCAGATCACAACTATACACGAGCAGTAGTGCACTATTGACCTCCAAGTATGACACATTCTGTTACAGCTATCTTTGTACAACTTTTCCTGGGATAACACACTGGAACCACATTCCTTGGGTAATGGTAGGATGGATGGTGATCAACTTGAGCGATGAATGCCCATCCTTTTCATAGCATGTTCAGCTCGATCTTCTTGCAGTCCACATATCTCAAAATACCTTTATAAACCATCATATGTTAGCACATTGAGAGACATGAAGCCTTAATTATCACAATCATAAGTATTAATAAAATAAAACAATGACTAGTCATACCTTGGTGGTTTGAAGAGTAGAGTGGAGGTAAAACATTTATTTGGCATGCTCAATGGGGTAGGATAGGACAAAAAGAGGTAATTAAGGGTGGTCAAAAGGGCCATTTCTGGGCCCAACATCTCCCCCCAACTATCCGGTTGCATGTCCTCATGCAACAACCTCCATTATTCTGAATCCAAATCTTTCACTATGCTCTGTTCGTGGAGAGAAGAGAAGTTGTATGGGAACTCAGACGTCCCTTATTTTTCTATGAATCCCCTGTGGGCAATCCAATATCTCCAGCATCGCTGCTCCTCTGCCTTGGTTAGTGAGAAATCAATCCTATATGGTTTTGCTGGCCACCAGATGAGGGAAAATTTAAATTTCAGGCCCAACCAATTAGCCCCACATTCCCTGATACATCCAACATAACCTTCAACCCTGGAAAGTGCCTGTTCAAAATTTCTAAAATAATAGGGATCTATGCCCCTAAGTGTAGGAGAGGCAACCTGCCATCTGTGCTTACTTCCTTCCAACACTGCTTGTTGGTGTATAGAAATATGGTTGGTACAGGTATAAATAACTTCCTCTTGTAGTTCCATTATGTGCCGAGTCTAGATGGGGCATGAGAGAAAACTCCTGTGTCGAGCAAGAAAAATACCTAGATTTTGAGGCTCACTTTGAACCCACAGATTAGAGTGAGCTTCATTGTGAGAAAAGGTTTGAAAAGACCTTTCCCACTTAGCATGATTGCTCACAAAAGAAGCAAAGGCCCTCAACTGAACATCTCCTAAAAAAGGGACAGGATTTGAATGGCGATCTAGAGAGCAAGCCATCTCATGCAAATATAATTCACAAAGCAAATTTTGATCTTCAAATTTGCTTCTTAAAAACGTTTCCAAAAATTTTGTTGAGGTTGTTATCTCAAATGACTCCCTTCTTTCACAACTCTCAACTTAAACCAAACAAATTGTTCAAACAAAAATACAGGGTAAGAATAAGAAGGTACCCTAGTGCCCAGGAGTTCCTGAGAAAGAGCATACATCTGCTCTTTTTCCTTCTGCATAGACTGGAACTTTTTCAGCTCCCTTAAATTGCTCTATAGCTCTTCTTCTAGAATCCTCTCGGTCATATGTTCTTCTACCCATTTCTCCTCCAGTCTCCTGATAATATTTTTATGCTCAGTAAGGGAAATTATCCCTTCATGGTATTCCTCCACCTGGCTCTTCCATTTCATTACCTCCATTCTTAGAATTGAGATTTCTGTTGCAGGGTTCAGGGTTTCTTCTTCATGATGCACCTCCTTGTCAGAATCCAGGTCAATGAATTTTTGAAGGGGATCAATCCACACCTTGTCACCTGATGTGCCACATTGGAGATCCTACACATCTAAATCTATTTTTGGGGGTGTTGGTTCTTGTGTGACAGCAACCTTTTCTGGACTCTCTTCAGCAACAACTTCCACCACTCTTGGATACGCTGGTTCTTGTGTAACAACGTCTTCTTTCTGGGGTTCTCTCGTGGAAATTTGGGCAGTTGACTGTGAGGATGTTGGTTCTTGTGGAGAAACTTCCTCCTGAATTTTAATTCCATTTTCTACTTGATTGTCAACTACTATCTCAGCCAGAGTCTGTGAGGCTACTGGTTCTTGTGTGACAGAGCCTTGTTCTTCTTTTTCCTCCTGCTGCTGAGATTGGATGTCTTCTTCAGTATGTAGCTGCTCCTCAAGGATTTCAGTATCACCTGAGGGTTTTGTTTGAACTTGTTCATCTTCACTCCAATCCATATCAGGAATGACATCCACTTCAAGGTTATTTTCTTGTTGTATTTCAAGAGTCCCTACTGCAACCTTCAAGGATGTTGGTTCTTGTGTGACAACATCTTGACTCACTTATTCATCTCCCTCCTATTGTGGCTCCTCTTCTATGATTTCTATGTCATGGGACCATTCTGGAGTCATAGTACAAAATTCTTTATTAAACTCTAGAGTGACATCAATTCTTGGTTGTCCTCCCATTTGGACAACCACTTGGACAAGAACATTCAAGGATGTTGGTTCTTGTGTGATAGCACCCTGTTCAAACCCATCATTACCTTGTTGTTGTGGTTCCACTTCTATGTCATGGGAGGATTCCAGGATCACAGTGCAATCTTCATCCATAAAATCGGGAATAACTTCATCCCTTGGTTCCTCTATCCCAGAGTTAGTGGCAATTTCAGCAAGAATATTTAAAGATGCTGGTTCTTGTGTGACAGCATCTTCCTTCTCTGAAACTTCCTCCTCTTGAAGTTTTCCTTTGGGAGTCCCATCTTCTCTCAACTCAGGTTGTCCCTGTCCTTCCTCCATTATAGGTGCAGACTGCTGTGTTGTAAAGGCATGAATTACAATCTTGTGGCCCGATTCTTTAAATATTTCTCCACAAGTGGGACATACCACTCTTTCTTCCTCATTGCCAGGCTTGGTAGGATTTTATCCCTCCAATTGATCTACAACCTCCACCAATGTGTGCAGCTTCCTTTCACCCTATTTTCTGCACGCTTCTTTCCAATTTTCCAATTCTTTTCTGAGTGTTTGGACTTCCTCTTTTAATAGCCTATTTTTGAACATAAGTCCTTCAATTTGGGGTTCTTCTTCGATTGGCCCCTGTGGGGCATCAATTGGTCTGGGTTCAAGAATGGGGAACTCAATTTGTGCTTCTAGGGTTGCCCATCTTTCCCTTGCTTCTTCTGCTGCAACGACCGACTTGGTTCTTTTCCTTCTTATTGGTGGAGATACCTTAATTTCATCCTTTGATCTCTTCCTTTTTCTTTGTGGTGCTGGAGTTTCGGGAGTCACAACTGAGGTAAAAGGAATGTTCCTAGTTCCAGCATTTTCTTGTTCCTCGGGATGTTCTTCCTTAATCAAAGTTCCTCCCCACTCAGGTGAGGATTCAATGGTCACCAACTCAGTATTTTCTTCTGTTGCCATGGCTCTATCATCTTCAGGTTCAATTGTCACAGCATCTAATGCTGCTCCAGTTTCACCCTTTGCTGTCAGAGCTACCCTATTATTTATTTCTTCCACGGTGTTTTTATGTACATCTTCTCTCAATTATTCTTCTTGTACCCCTGGTTGATCCTCTGATCCAGTCTCATCTCTCCCCCCAACTGTATTGGAGGAGCTCCGAGCCTCCTGTTGTGCTTCATTTCCCCCCAACTATGGATGGACCTGCTCTTCTTCTATTGGAATACCGGGGAAAGGAGCGGGTTCCTGAAATTGAACTGTAAATTGATCCCATGTTATATTTTATTGAGCAAGGGTCCTTAAGATTATTAATTTAATGAGGCCATGGTGGGTCAGTGAGGAGAGTGGATGTTTGGCAACTCGAACAAACCCCGCCATATCATGTAAATCATTGAGCAAATAATATGGAATATTGAACAGAACCCTATGACGGAGATGAGATAGTAAAGGGAATTCAGAATTATAGACTGTTTGGTACCTACCTTCACAGGTGATATATTTCTTGAGGAAAATAGTGACGTGATTCCATGGTTGTGGCAGTGACTGTAATACTATCCCCCTTTTTGTTGTTTGAACCTGCTACCCCTCTATTAGAAAGTCCTGTACTGTTGTAGTAGTGGGGACTCGACGTCTAAACCAAGCCCTTCCCACTTGAGGAATACCAGTGACCTCAGCCATGATGGCTTCAGAAACTTCAATGCGCAATCCCCAAACCTCTGAGTGAGTTTCTATGAGGTTCAGAGCAAACTGTAAGGCTATTTCACGGTGAAATCCATTTAGACATTCAAAAAATTCCGTCCAATCGGCAACTTGAAAGATAGCGAAGACTGCAGCATTTCTTCTGAGTTCTCGTGTGTTTGAAGGTTCATAACGAGCCGAAATCCCCATGTTTATGACTTCGGAATTATTTTGCAGTTCAACAGATTACAGACTTTGACAATGGAGGTTACAGCACAGAGTATGAATGGACAGCTGAGAGGAGAGTTAGGCAAACTTGGAAAGTTTCAGCGCACTAGATTATTTGAAATTTTATTTCGAATTGGGAAAGGTGGCGGTTATTAGGTGGCATAATTAGTCTTTACGTCACACGGGCAGAGAGTTAATTGATGCGATAATGGGCATAAAATGGGAGGTATGACTAATATTGTCAAATCATATTGATACTTAATCAAGTGGTTAATCAAAGCCATACCTTTGGAAATGCGCACTGGATGTCCTTTGGAAAATAATAGAACGTGTGGTTGCAGACATTGCGGAAGCTGAATTTGTGCGCTATGTAGTCATTAAATGTAATCATTACTACAAAGGTACTGTAATAACTCTTTCCACCGGTGAAGCAAAAACCATCGTGTCAAAATGGTCGAAAATATGATAAATATTACATTATGGGTCAAATTGTCAGCATCAGGAATCGGAGCCATATCTAGAAGAGTTGCTATTGTGCAAAAAGATCTGCTAATAACACAGGAGTCACAGCCGTTGGCCATAAAGAAATCAAAGCAGAGGCGCGACCTTCAATGATAGAAAAATCAGCTAAATATAGCGGAGTTGCAGTTGCCAGAAAAGATGTCGCAGCTACCGAGAAAGATGTCGCAGCTACCAGAAAAGATGTTGCAGCTGTCGGGAAAGATGTCGCAATTGCCGAGAAAGATGTCACAGCTACCGAAAAAGATGTCGCAGCTACCGAAAAAGAGGCAAGAAAATGTTAAGCAGACGGAAAGTGACTATGGTGTAGCTACGCGAAACGGGTTTTTATGGTAAAAAATAAAATGGGGTAACAACGTGTGGAAATGAAAGAAGGTAGATTTTCATGGTGCAGCAGCTACTAGAATAGGTGTTACAGCTACCGAAAAAAGGTGTCGCAGCTTCCTAAAAAAGGATGTTATAGCTGCCATAAAATGGGTGTTACAGCTGCCGAAAAAAGGTGTCGCAGCTGCCGAAAAAAGGTGTCGCATCTACCGAAAAATGGGTGTCACGGCTACGACAAATTTATTTAATGGGAAAGAAGAAAAAAAAAATTTGGTGCAGGAAGGCACAGAAAAATGACTTTTGGTCGACAGGCCCGATCTGACCACCATTCTTGGGCACTTCCCTGCAAATTTTGGAAAAATAGAAAAGTAGATAAGTGCAAAAGAAAAGATAACATAACGAAAAAAAATAATTATTTATGTACAATGATTCCTACGCGATTTACAGTGATCAATTAAGGATTAACAGAGGCAGAGAGAAATTCTTTCCCTTGTGCTAGCTGGTAATCTGGATCAATGGCAATTTGTGAGATAAATGCATCCTTTGAAATTGGTTTACGATAAAGTCGCAACCTGTGACCATTGGCAAATAATGGTGCGCGGTTTTCATCAATAGTCACCAGGCGGACTATGCTGTTATCAAATACCCTGTCTACTAGGTATGGGCCCAACCATCTTGTGCATAATTTTCTCTTGAAATCTCTTTTGAATCTAGAATCATATAATAGTGTCCAGTCTCCCTCACAGAAGACCTTCTTTTTGATGAATTGGTCATGCCAATTGGATCTCTGTTGTTGAATTAACACTGTCTGGTCTACTGCAGCTAACCAATTCTAGTCCAGTTCATTCAGTTGGTTCAATCTTCTTTTTTGGGCTTCAGTTACATCCAGGTTTACTTTGTGGCTATCTTCGGAGTCTTGATTTCAAATTCAATTGGGAAGATGGCACTTTTTCCATACACTAAGTCATAAGGAGAGAAACCTGTGGTGTTACACCAAGTGGTGCGATATGCCCATAGTGCTTCCGGAAGCCTGTCAGCCCAATCTCTATGATTTCTCTTGATTGTCTTGGTAAGGATAGATTCAATAAATTTATTAGTGCTTTCCACCTGGCCATTGGCTTGGGGATCGTAAGGTGAAGCAACCCTATGCTGAATATGATACTTCCGTAGTAGAGCTTAAAATTGATGCGACATGAACTGCGGTCCCCCATCAGTAAATACTTCCTTAGGTACCCCAAAATGGGTAAATATTTCACTGTATATAAAGTTGATCACAACTTGGTCATTAGCTTTCGCCAGAGCTACAGCTTCTACCCATTTGGTCATATAATCGGTACAGACCAGGATGTAGGCTTTCTGTTTGGAATGAGGGATGATAGGGCCAACGAAATCTAGAGCCCATCTATCGAAGGGTTCAATTACTGACTATGGTTGCAGAGGCATTTGATCTAATCTGTTGGGCTGACCCATCCTTTGGCAGCTAGCACAATATTGAACATATCTTTTTGCATCCCTGAAAAGAGTTGGCCAATATTAGCCCATTCTTAGCGCTTTGTGTCCTGTCCTTCTGTCTGCAAAATGTCCCCCAGAATTTTCATCATGGCAGGACTTCAGTATATGAAATATTTCATCTTCCCTGACACATCTTCTGATTTCAAGATCGGGACCTGTGTAAAAGAGGTGACCATTTACCCAACAATACCTAGCACTTTGCTGGATGATTTTTCTCTTTTCTCTTTTAGACATATGTGCCGAAAGCTTTCCTGCAACCAAGTAATTAGCGACATCTGCATACCAAGGGGAATGAGCTGAAACTGTGAATAAATGTTCATCTAGAAAAGAGTCCTCAATAGGCAAATTATCATCACTATTAGTGAAACAAGATAAAAAATTAGCGACAACATTTTCTTTTCTAGGTTTATCTATGATGGTAATATCGAATTCCTGTAATAATAAGAGCCATCTAGTCACTCTGGCATTAGTGACGGGTTTGTTCATTAGATATTTAATGGCAGAGTGGTCAGTGTGCACAAATGTAGGATATCCAGTAATGTAGTGTTGAAATTTGTTAATGGAGTAGACAATAGCTAAGAACTCCTTCTTGGTGATAGTATAATTAAGTTTAGAAGGGGATAATTTTTTACTAATATAATAAATTGCATAAGTTAATTGACCATCCTACTGTCCTAAAACTGCTCCAATAGCAATATCAGAAGCATCTGAAGAAATGTGGAAGGGTAGGGTCCCATTGGGCCCTCTTAAGATAGGATTTGTGGACAACTTCTCCTTAAGCTTAACAAACGCTATCTGGCATGATTCATTCCAAAAAAAATGCACATCCTTCATTAACAATGAAAACAAAGGAGAAGCAAGTTTGGAAAAATTCTCTATAAATCTTCGGTAGTATCCAGCATGTCCTAGGAAACTTCGCACCTCTTTTTGAGTTGCAGGAGTAGGTATATTTTTTATTACCTTGATTTTTGAGGGATCCACCTGAATGCCTTCAATAGAGATGAAGTTCTCTAATACTACTCCTTCGCTCATCATCATATGGCACTTTTCAATGCTTAAAGAGAGCTGGGTCTGTTCACAGCGAGTTAATTTTTTTTTCAAATTTTCTAGTGCTTCTTCAAAATCCTTGCCATAAGGAGTGAAATCATCCATAAAAATTTCCATACTGTCATTAACTAATTCAGAAAATATGTCGATTACAGCTCTTTGAAATGTTGCTGGTGCATTACATAAACCAAAGGGGAGCACTCTGTAAGCAAACGTTCCCCAGGGACAGGTGGAGGTAGTTTTATCTTGGTCTTCAGGAGTAATTTGAATCTGATTGTACCCGCTAAACCCCTCCAGGAAGGATAAGAAATTCTTCCCTGATAAGGTGTCGAGTACTTGATCGATAAAGGGCAAGGGAAAGTGGTCTTTTTGTGTGGCTTTGTTCAACTCCCTATAGTCAACACAGACTCTCCATTTACCATTTTTCTTGGGTACAATTACGAGTGAGGAGACCCACTCACTATCTGAAATAGGATATATGAATCCTGCTTCCAAGAGTTTCTGAATTTATTCCTTCACTATGTCCCTAAGATTGGGTTTCATTCGTCGTTGAGGCTGGCACATAGGTCGGGAGTCGCTTTTATTATAAATATGATGGGTGCATAGGTTAGAGGGAATACCCCTCATGTCTGTATACTCCCAGGTAAATTCCCCCTTGTGTTCTTTCAAGAGACTGATCAGGCGCTTCTGTTCATCTAAGGAGAGGCTGGGTTTAATATTCAGGGTTTTTCTAGACTCTACCTCAATGGGAATACTTTTTGAGTTTTTCAATATTGGGATTATGTGTGTGTCACCAACTAATGCTTCTTCTGTGAGATTTTCTTGTTCTTCCTTACCTAGAGTAATGTTCAGGATTTGATAAACTTCTTTATTGACTGAGGCGGGTTCACTGATGAAGTTATTAATGGTGTTGTCTTCAATTTCATCTTTAAAAGTTAAGGCTTTCCCTATAGTTAATAATGGTTGAACGCCCCCTTATTCCTCTGGCTCCATCCATAAAGAAGTTTCAGCTTCTAGACTCGGCCAAGATGGGGGATCGAGAGTGAGGTTCTTAGTCTCGGTGCCATCTGATATGGTCATAGATCCAGATCGACAGCTGATGCAAGCATCAGCTATGGATAACCAAGGCCTTCCCAGGATCAATGGGTGTCCTCCCAGCTGAGACTTAGGTTGTAAAACCAAGAAGTCAGCAAGATACTCCCAAGAGTCAATTGAGATGATGAGATCATTTAGAATTCCTTCAGGTTTAATGGTGGATCTATCTGCCAGTTCTAAAATAGTGTAGGTTGGCCTAAGATTAGTGAGCCCAAGTTTTCTTACAGTTTTGATTTTCATGACATTAATCGCTGCTCCTAAGTCTACTAGTACGTTGGGTATCTATGTATGCCCAATCTGCACAGTGACAGTGGGGTTCATAGGATCATCATATTTGGCTAATAGGGTTTTTCCTATTATTAATGCAGATAATTTCCCTATGACATGGACAGCGGGAGGGTCTCTGGGTTTCCTCCCTAGTTTCTTTGTGCACAAATACCGAACAGTTCTAGCATAGATAGGTATGTCTTGAAGAGCTTGAAGGAGTGGGATTTTAACATAAATATTCTTTAACTCTCCTAAGAGGTTAAACTAGGGTTGTCCCCCTGCCCTTGGTAGCATTAATCTCTCTGGATACTGTGGTTGCCTAATTAGCTGGGTAGGCTATGTATCGCTAGCTTTATCATTATGTGCTTCAACCGTCCCATTTGTGGGATGTTCAACATCTTCAATGATGGGGGTCGTATCAGATAGATGTTGTGGATTGATCCCTTCTTCATGTACAGAGGGTGGAACATCTTCTATGATTACAGGCTCTACTATTTTCCCTGACCGTAAGTGAATATCGTTGCAAGGAACAGGAGAAAGGGAGTAGGCAGGCATGTTGACAGTCTCAAATTGATGGATTGTTTTATTTTTTGGGTTAGGATTAGGTTGAGCAGGCAGCTGAGGTCATATCGGTATATTAGGGGTAGAATTGTTTTGCATCTGCAGCTACGACTGTTGATGATGGTATTGAGGATATTGAGGATATTGAGGAGGGTATGGTTGCTATTGATGTGGAGGTTGTTGAGGAAACTGGTTCCCTAGATGGAAATTCCTCCATCCAGGAGACCGAGAAGTAGGTTGGTGTGGTGGCTGTGTCTAGGGATTCCATGAGTTATAATTTTGCATTGAAGGTTGAGAAGGGTTCCACTGAGAATAAGATGAAGGGAATTGTGTATTCACATTTTGCATATTATTCCAATTACTCATATTATTAAAAAATGGAAACGAGTTTGGGGTCATACCTTGGTTTCGAGGCTGCCAAGGTTTCTTTTGTGCAATGAAGTAGGCTAGTTCCACCTCTGGAGTTGATGCCTGCAGAACAGCCTTCACTTGGGGAAGTGAGGGGCATTCTTTTGTGTCGTGGTTCAGCTCACACAGCTGACACACTTCTACCTTGTCAAGTGGGCACTCCTTCAAAGGGTGGTTCTTTCTACATCGAGGGAAGAACAAACCTAGTGTGAGGTCATGGTGGCTTCACTTGTTGACCAATATCCTATCACGTTAGTTCATATTGTGGGTTTAAAAATTATTAAAAATTGTTCCAATATAATGCAGGTATTGGGGGGATGAGGTGTTTAAGGTGGGGGTGGGTAGGGTGGTTTATAAGGATTGAGGTATAAAAAGGGGTGGGGAGGAGGTTTTAAGTATTGGGAGGGGGTTTCAACAAAAAGAGTTTGGGTCAATATCTCTGGAAATTAAGGGTATTCTTTAATATCCCATGATCGCACGTGCTATGTGAGATGTTCACTAAGTGAAGTCCCCATGTGTGAGGTCCTCTACTGCCTGTTTTTGCTTTTCCCTCAGGACGTTGATTTTCGAGCAGATAGAGCTCATCATTTCTATTTTGAAATTTTCAAGGAGGTTTCCTATCTCTGCATGGGTGGCTCCTCCATTAGATGAATTCTGAGTTTTGTCGAGGACATCGTGTTCTAGCTTATCCTGTTTGTCCCGCCTGTTATTCCTGGAAGATCCCCTGGAGTACCTTTTGCATAATTCCACAATCTTTTCAAAAGACTCCTTAGAGATATCCCCCTTTCCTAACAGGTTTAACATATCTAGGCAATCATCCCCAATCCCATGAAGTAGGATTATCTTGAGCACATCTAACCCCATGTTCGTTTGTTAAGCTCTTTGCACATTGTATAAGAGCCTCTCTACAAAATCTTCCAGACTTTCATCTTCCTTCTGCACCATTTTGAACAATTCTTCCCTTTTGTCCTTGGTGTTGCAATATTCCTGATATTTCTGCAGGAACACCTGTTTCATCCTGTCCCAATTAGTGACAGTTCCACCTCCTAGGCTCATGAACCAGCGTAATGCATTGTCCTACAAAGTGGCAAGGAAGAGCTTCAACTTCTATGCATCGGTGATGTAGTCGTAGCTGCGATAGAGGATATCAAACTTGAAAATAAATTCATCTGGATCCTCTGCCACTTTTCCATGGAAGCGAGGCAACACCGATGGTGATATATTTTTCATAGGGGTTGTTCCTTCTGGCTGCTGAATTGGAAATTGAAGTGTAGCCACCGTTCCTTTAGGCAGGGAATGATCTTCATGATGATGGTTTTCCCCCATTGCCTCTTCCTCATCAGATTCGTGTCTATTACTCATTCCTTCTTCTATTTTCTCTTCTTCGTTCCTCTCTTCGTTCTTTTCTTCGTTCCTCTCCTCGTTATTTTCTTCGTTCCTCTCTTTGTTCTTTTCTTCGTTCTTCTCTTCATCCCTCTCTTTGTTTTTCCACTAATCAACAATATTCTGGTGGAAATGTGTCCACTCTTCTTCAGTTACAACCTTCTCGTAAATGTGGTAGATCGGGCGTCTACTAGTATATCCAGTTGTACCAACTTTGTCTTCTTCTGCAGGGATATTTGAGGATGTCACGGTTGCTCGTGTGTTTTCCATTGTGGACCCTAACATTGGCGCCCCAGGATCGGCAGGGCTTCTTCTGATAGGCGTTTCCTGATGGCAAGCCCTGGTGGATGAATCAGTTTTGTCAACAAGATCGTTAATGAATGTCCTTCTGCCCAATTGTGGACCTTGACCACGACCTTGACCACTTGCACTGTTAGTATTTTGTGGGGTTTTGGGAGTCAAAAGATGATCACGCTTTACCCTTCTTGTATTCATGCAACCCAAATCATTACAACGAAAAATAAAAGAGACTGAATAGAAACAATAACAAGATGCAACTAATGATGGTGTTTAATTTTTATCCTCCCTGAAAACGGTGCCAAAATGTTGGTCACCCAATATGCAAGTGAATTACAACTAACATACAGAGTGTACAATATTTATTGTCAACCCAGGGAAGTCTTGTATTTCAAGGATAACATGCACAATATATGCTTAAACACTAAATTACTGTAATTGAAAAATCTTATCCTCTGTTCGGCTATGCTCATCCCAAGAATCTACTTAATCTAGTTACCTTCTAAGGAATGCAATCACAATTACCTTCTGTTGTTCTCGATCTAAGAATGGAAAGATGAAAATCACATCTAGATTACAATTGCAGAAAAAGGGAAATTCTGTTCAAACCACTTAATGATTAACCCAACTATCTTAATCTGATTATTCTAGAAATCCAAAGACATAAATTGGACATTAGTCTAGAGATTCAAAATACAGAAATTGAGTTTAGCTGTTCTATGAATTCGAAGTACAGGAATGAAGTTCTGGAATCATAAAAATAAGAGACAAGCTGCAAAGATTCATGGAAACAACAACTAAAAGATCCAAGGATGAACATAGGTGTTACAGTTACCGCACAATTTGCATGAGGAATAATTACCTACTCAGTCGACTGTCACACCATGCCACTATAGGTATTCAAGAGATGCAATCACAACACACTATAAATACACAGCTTGTTGCAACTTCCTATGAAGAAATAAAATTAACATAACATCACACAACAAAATAATTGAAATTCCTAATTTAACTCAGTGATCCATGTGGAAGGCGGGCCCAGCCTTCACACAGAGATGCTGGATGAACACACGTAAAAGCCCTTAGATCTGAAGTAAATCCTTGTATTAAAAGATAGATCGATTACCGAATTCCCCCTCACAGTTAATACAATGGATTGATTATATGTTCAACAACCCCTAGTTCAAAACAATTCTCCATATTTATACAATGTAAATCATAACATCCTATCCCTATTGTGGGGCAGCCATGAAGATCTCTGATCTTCAGGCGCCCTAAATGACAACAGCTGTTACAACCATGGAAGGATGAAAAACAAGAAATATAGGGAAACTGTTAATCACCCCAGGAGTGACGATATCTCCAGATGACAGCTATACATGAGCAGCAGCTCACTGTTGACCTCCAAGTTTGACGCATTCTGTTACAGCTATCTTTGTACAGCTTTGCTTGGGATAACACACTGGAACCACATTCCTTGGGTAATGGTAGGATGGATGGTGATCAACTTGAGCGATGAATGCCCATCCTTTTCATATCATGTTCAGCCCGATCTTCCTGCAGTCCATATATCTCAAAATACCTTTATAAACCATCATATGTTAGTGCATTGAGAGACATGAAGCCTTAATTATCACAATCATAAGTATTAATAAAATAAAACAATGACCAGTCATACCTTGGTGGTTTGAAAAGTAGAGTGGGGGTAAAACATTTATTTGGCATGCTCAATGGGGTAGGATAGGACAAAAAGAGGTAATTAAGGGTGGTCAAAAGGGCCATTTCTTGGCCCAACAAAGATTCTGACCAGATTTTTGTTTGTGGATTCCACTAACCCATTTCCCCGAGGATAATAGTTGGTGGAATAATGCAATTTGATTCCTTTTTCACCAGTGAATTCATTCATTTTAATGGATGAAAAATAAGGCGCATTATAAAAAAAAGTGAAATGAGAACCCCAAACCTGATCATGATGTATTCTTGTAAGAAGTCGATGATCACGTCCTCGTTCACTTTGTGTAGTGGTACTGCTTCTACCCATCTTGTGAAGTAATCCGTAGCTATGAGAATATATTTATGCAGTAGTGAAGAATTCAGATTAATTTCTCCAATGATGTATATACCACATTGTTCAAAAGGTTCTGAAATAATAACAAGTTGCAATGGTCCGGCTGCTTTTGCTAATCTTCCATCGCTTCTTTGACATACATCACAATTTCTCACATAGGCATGAGCATATTTAATTAATGTTGGCCAATAATAGACATCCCTAAGGATATTGTGAGCAGTAGTATCTCCAGAAAAGTGTCCTCCAGCAGGGCCATCATGCAATTCTTTAACAACTTTGGAAGCATCCTCTTTCTCAAGGCATATCAGAAATACTCTATCATAGTTCTTCCTGAAAAGAACTCTACCAATTATTTGGTAAGAGGATGACTTTAGATGAAGTTCCCTTTGTTGCTTAGAATTCCAATGCTCTGGTAAATGTCCTTGTTGAAGGTAATGTACCAGGTCTCTATACCAAGATTCATGAGCAGTAAAAATAGGACACACATCAATCATATTTAAATATACTTCATTTTCCCAATCACTATCATCATTGTGACCCTCAATAATTAACTTGCATAGCCCTTGTCCTTTGATGATGGTAGCTGGTTTAACTCTAGATCATACTCCTGCAATGTTGTCACCCAATTCCCTTTTCTTTCACCCAATTCTCTCTGTATGAAGAGGGTTATGACAGTTGTATGAGAGACTATTACCTTGGTTATGTTTTTTAAAATGTAAGTTCTAATTTGTTTCACTACTTTAAAGACTACATATGCTTTTTTATCTACATCAGGATAGTTCAATTCAGCTCCTTGTAACCCAGTGCTCATAAATAAACTTGGGTACTCATCTCCCAATTCTCCCTTTTGTGTAAGCATTGCTGCAAGTGACTTATCAGGAGCAAAAGTGTACAGAATAAAATCATTTTCAAAATCAGGACTTCTGAGGGAAGGTGCATGAGCTATTGCTGATTTGATGTCCTTAAAGGAAGCCTTCTCCACATATGTCCATTTAAATTTCACACTCTGCTTTACCATTTGTTGCAAAGGTTTTACAATTTGTGCAAAGTCAGGAACAAACCTTTGAAAAAAATTTATAGTACCCATAAATGATTGCATAAGGGAATCTAAGATATTACTTATATAATCTGAGATATTACTTATATTCTCTCCGGGGCTATGGAGATTCCCTTTCTCGAAATGATATGTCCTAACAATTTTCCTTCTAATACTGCGAAGATGCTTTTCTTTGGATTCAAAGAGATGTCGTACTTTCTACAGCGATTAAAAATCTGTTTTAAATGAAAAACATGATCTTCCCTTTTCTTTGAGAAAATTGTTACATCATCTAGTTATACCACTACACTATGGCCGATCAAACCCCAGAAAGCAATATCCATTTCCCTTTGAAACATAGCTCCCGCATTGATGAGACCGAAGGGCATTCTTCTGTAAGCAAATGTTCCCCACTTTGTTCAAAATGTAGTTTTCATCCTATCTTGCTCATCTACCAATACTTGGTTATAGCCTGAAAATCCATCTAATAAGGAGAACAATTCCGAACTTGATACCATTTGAAGAATCTGTTCCAATAGTGGAACCGAATAGTTATCTATATCTGAAGTATTGCTTAGATTTCTGAAGTCGACACATAATCTTATTTCACCTAAATGTTTCCTCACTGGAACTAAATTGGCTACCCATTATGAATGTCTGACTCTGAAAAATAATCTTAGCATCAAGTAATATTTTTACTTCACTTTAGATTAAAGGTTCCAGTTTTGGATGCATCTTTCTCAGTTGTTGTTAGAATGGTTTCACACCTACTTTAATGGGAATAACATGCTGAATAATACATGTGTCATATGTTTTCAGGTCTTCATATGTCCAATAAAAAATATCTTTATATTGCTGAAACAAATTGATAAACCTGCTCCTTTCTCCCGGAAAGAAACACTTTCCCAAGTTCACGTATTTGGGCTCACATTCTGTCCCTAAATTGATCAGTTCATATTTCATAGATGAACTATTAGTATTGATATTTGTTGGCATCCTGAACTTGTTATGCAAGTCAAACATCCCCTCTAGTGTTCTCACTCCTTTGGGAATAAAATTCCCGTAAGTTACTTCTTCATTTCACAAATTTTCTTGATGTTCTTCATCGTCAATCACAGAGTCTTTAAAATTTTCCTCATTTGTCAGGAAATCAATAATTTGCTCGTCATCATCAAACACCCTCAGTTTTGTAACATTAAAGTTGGCCTGAAAATGAGTTCAATAGCACATTTATTATTAGTAGGTACTAATCTAGCAGTAGAAACAACTAAGAGTTCTGCTGCAACATTTTGTAATCTAGGAATTGAATTTATATTGAAAGCATTAAAATGTGAAATCAGATTCCAGGCCTCAGATTGATACCCTTTTAGGTGTGGTGATAAGCAATGTATTGTGTCTATAACCTGTCTTACTACTATCTCGGAGTCACCAAAAACTTGTAAGTTTTTAACGTTTAGTTCAATGGATTTTCGCAGGCCCTAGACTAGAGCTTCATACTCAGCAGTGTTATTCGTACATTCAAACTCTAGTCGATAAGAGAGAAAATGTTTGTTCTTTTCTGATTCAATTAGGATACAATCAGCTCCTGATCCCTCTTGTGTCTTGGAACCATCAAAGTACAAAAACCAAAATCTATTTTCTAAATCTACTTGATTAGTGTTACTTTCTAAGCTAGAGACTAAGTTTACTATATTACAATCGATATCATCGGTCCGTGAAAAATAAAGGAGTTGTAACTATGTGTCTGATTCATGATTGACTTCATAGGCTTGATAATTTCTAGGTTCAAGATCTAAAAAGTAGTTACCCAAGACTGAAGATGAGAATTTTATATTTTCATTATTTCCCTCCAGTTGAGTCACATTGTGTTTCATGTGTAGTTCCCTCATTACCTTAATTTGATTTTGACTGTTATTATATGAAAGCCACATGTGCGACCAATCAGTTGCAAAATACCCATTCAATTTTGCAAACCAGACCCTACTCAATATCAAACCATAGGCCTCTGGTATATCTACACCATAATGTCTTTAAACAGCTAACTGAATCAACACAATTTTCATTTCTCCTGTTACCTTAAATGCAGATGTGTCCAATTGATTAATATTACACGAGGATGGTGTAGGTTGACCATTGATCTTTTTACATCTTGAGATCAGCATGGCATTAGACAAAGCCCCAGAATCCACTAAACAAACACATTATGATTGAAAATATCAAAAGACAACAAGAATGGAAAAGTTTGATATTTGGATTTCCCTCCAATGCTAGCTTCATTAATTTCTTTATCAAATTGAATGTCTTATTAGGACCTACTGGGTTGTGGATTGAAATCCTCCAGAAGCTTCTTTCTTTGCTGGGGTAAATTACGCAATTCAAATAAAGAAACATTCGATTTCATTTTCTTAATGTCTTCTACTATGTCATACCCCATATCATATTCTACTGGACGTTTCTTACTGCTTTTTGTTGTATTCTTCACTATCTTTACATGCTTATTGACTGTTGGAACCTTATCTTTTATGTTGACCATATCATACTTGGATGTTGTTTGGGTAGTACTACTAATATTCTTCACAGTTTCTTGTATCTTCTTAATCTTAGGTAGTATTATTATTTCATCCATTACTGGTCCTTTACTTCTGGTTGTAAGATTAACTGATGAAAGTTGGATCTCTTCAGTAGGCTCCTCTTCATTTAGTCCGAGTGTAGGTGCACAGTCCCATAAGAACATTGTAGTTTCATTTATTTCTTCTGGTTCATTGGTTTTTTCCTCTTCCACCTCAAATCTCATTTATTTGAGCATCCAATATTTGATTCATAACTAGAGTCATTTAGTTTATCCATTGTGGGAAACTCTTTTCAAAAGGAAACTCTTGATGGAAAGTGCAGAAATGATCCATCTCTACTTCATTAAAATTCAGAAAAGAAGAATTATACGTAGGTGGTTGAGTGAGACAGGAGGATATTGGTGGCCACCCACCTATTCCACTTGTACTCCCACCATTGTTTCTTTCAGTTTTCTAGTTTCCTTAATTGTAGCACAATTTACTATTTTTGGCAGTTTTCGGGTCCTAAACTTTTGGAGCCGTTTTGAGGCCCTAAACGACTTTTTTTGGCATCGAATGGTCGGGAATATATGAGTCCATTCCAGTCTTAATATTTTTTATTTATGGATGTAGTCCTTAAACATATCTTTCTAACGATGTATCATGCGTGTCAAACAGAGGTAGAATGCTAAAGTTACGACCCCGGGAAATTGATGTACCAAGTTACCCAATGGGGCCCACATTCTGGTGGTTCACCTCCTGGGGTTAGGTTTTTGGATGTGTAGGGTTTCCATTATTTCTCAATAATATATAGGCCTTCGAGCCTCATTGTAACACAAAGTTCAGAGGCATGTAGCCACCACATCTCTTCTCAGAGATAAGCTTCCAGCACTCTAGCTAGTTTATTTCCATTCTATATGTAAACCAGTTTCAGTTATTGATTAATGAAATGAAGTGTTATTTCTACTGCATATTTGTTTCTATGGTTATTTGTCTATTATGTTGCGTTCTTGCATAGATCCGGATCATTGAGATGTTCCATTTTATTCTTTTTTCTTGAAATAAGGTTTGAACTATTTCTTTGATGAACTAGCTTCTTTATCTTTTTCCAGATCTACAATCTTGTTTGATAACTTGTGTACCATATTGACCACATTTTCTAATTCATTTGAGTTTTCTTCCTTAGGTCTGGTTAACAACAAAGGTTTTTTACCACTAAAATTCTTGACCTCTGGTTCTGCAGTGTGTTTTTTTATGCTATAAGGTTCAACTTCTACTTTATTGGATTCCTCATAATTTTCCACCAATGAACGTTTCAATGCTCTTTTGATAAACATTGCTATGTTGGGACTGTTAACCCCAAAAATCCCTCACTTAGATCTACATGGCCTACACCACCCAAGGACATCCATACACGACCTTCGTAACACCCCATTAGACCCCCACACCCTGAAAAAGGCTTAAAAATGAGTAAAAGGGCTTAAAAACCCCAAAAAGGAGCCTAAATAACTCTCCTAGGGGCTAAAGCCTCCAAAAAGGGGCTAAAACCCTTAAAAGGAGCCTAAAACCCTAAAAGGAGCTAAAGTTAGGGCAGAAGGGGCTAAAAGCCAAAAAAAGGGTCTAAAGCCCTGACCAAGGGCTTAAAACCCTAAAAGTCCCCAAAAAATCTATAAAATGAGGGTGGGGGGTCACTCTCAAACAACTCCTCTCTTGCATACTGTTATGCTGCTCATGGATGCCTTGAGACCTCTTTGCCTCTCAAGCCACCCACATCCCTCTCTCTTCCACTCATCTTCCCCATTGAGCCATAGCTCCTCCATTGCTGAGTGAGATAGGGAGGTGCTTCGTCCAGCTAGGGCATGGTGGCCCATTTCACCAAAGAAGAGGTATAATCTAGTTTTGTTTATGTGTTTGCTTTGTTAGTTTAGTTGTTTTCTGACCATTATTTGTTTGCAGGTTTGATCTCTGACATGTTTTTGCAGGTTTATTATTTCTAATAGTTGGTTGTAGGTAGCCAAGGTGAAGCCCTAACCTTGTTTGCAGAGGGGCTCACGGCCATTTTCTTTCTGTCATTTGCTTTCCTTTATGTTATGATTTTCTTTCATGCATTTTCCACATGCAGGAACCTACCCTTCCATCCTATAGACGGAAGAGAGCCATTCCTACCCCTGTAGCAAGGAGAAATCCCTGCTACTGAACTGGCGACCATACCAGGTCAATCCCATAGGATCCCTGGTTCAGTTTTTTAAATTTCAAAGTTTTTCAGTTTATGCCCTAGTTTTAAAAATTTCTTGTCAAAAATAGCTCAGATCTAGTTTATTTTTAGGTTTTATTGTTGCCGAAACCTCTTCCAGGAAAATCTGAGTCTGTTTGGCCATAGTACAGGTTATTGTCAGCCGGATTTGACTCAGGATAAAAAAAACCCCAAATCCGGAGCAGGTCGCACCTATCGGGCCTGAACAGGGGATGAGGTCGCTCTTTTAGGCCTCACAGGCATGACAAAGTCACCCTTATTCCCCCGAAAGGTGCGACTTCACTCAGAAAGGCAGACCGCTTCTGTCTATGAAATCTGTGCAACCCCCTCTCTTGTTTCTGGAAACATTTTCCGACCCCCTCACCAAATTTGACCTGAAACGTGTGGTCTGTCAATCAAAGGTTAATTTTCAGTTTACTAGGGACTGTTAGTGCGGCTCAGCTGCCTCTGTCCAACACAGTAGTTACATTTCTGTTTCTGTTTTAATTTACTACAATTTCATGTACAAACAAAGTGTAAATTCAAAAAAATTTAATTGCTTAATCAACATAGCCTAACTAAAACTGACATAAAATTAACAGTCTTGCTTACCCTTCCTCCTCTACCCAGTCATCACCCTTTGGGGTATTCTGGGATAAGACGAAGGGTACAGCTCATATAGTAATAGGCCCTTCACTAAATATTGTTCAAAACTGTTAAAAATGGATGACCTGGAAGGTAGAGGGGGTAGAGAAGGAGGGCTTCTCACGGCGCTAAGCGTCCTTCCTGTTGACCAACCTTGCATTCGAGAGGTGACCTGTGGATCTATGGATGGGCTTAGTCCCATTGTGTTGAGAGCCCAGCACCTTCTCTCGGTTGAAGAAGAATATAGGTGTAAGGTAGTCACCTAGTTAGGCCATCAACATTCAGGGTCAAAACAATTGTATATGTTTACAAATTTTTGTTTATTTACTTCTTGTATACACAATGATATGAACTCTATGACATATTCATAAACCACTTGCAGCCACCTGATAACAGAAAAACAAAAAGACATATACACCATACCACTTAAATCAACCCAACTCAGTTCATGATGCTAAGAGAGCCCTTAAAATTTATCAATTTACACTAAGCTCAAAAAATATGCAGTCTTTGAGGACATAAGACCTTGATTTCCTTAACCATGGCAAGTACTTGGGATCAGCCGAGAAACTCATTGTGAGGAGTACCATGGGAACCCCAAAGGAGCTGGCCGCTGAGAGGAACTGCCAAGCGAAACGGGAAACGACCCCCACCGATTGAGTAGAAATGCCCATGAGGAAAAAGCCAAGCATTGTCTTCTTGTAATCTGGGTGGTCGAGTGACCACCTATAGCTAATAGGAAGCCATTGAAACTAGGGTACAAACATCATTCCCACCAATTTGATACAATCTAACACAGTTGATCCCCCATGCTCTTCCTCACACCTAAGAGACGAACCACCACCATTCGGGACATTAAACTGACACCGTCAAAACTGTTCTCAACAACCTCTCACACCATCAAAAGGCCACATAGTCTCTGATTCAGATTTAGACCCATATCAGTCTGAACCAGACCTCCATACTGCACCATCAAGCCCCATGGTTGGTGCAAACCTAGATCCATTTTCCATCATAGCCATAGCTAGTGGACCCATGTCCACACCACAAGTTGTCACTAACAACCCTCCAGGTGGCCCCAGCATGGTCATGCAAACTGTCATTAGTCAACTGCCACCACCCATAGTAACCACTCAGGCTGTCCCACCTGCAACACTTGTGGGCAGTGGACCTTCCACATACACTGCCCCTCCTGTCACATCGGGGGAAAGTGCCTCGTCCACATACATTGTCCCTCCTGTCACACATGGGGACAGTGTCCCTTCCATCCACACTGTCCCTCACACCACAATTGCGGGCATTGGACCATCTACAATGGTGCCACCACAAGTGTCCCCAGCCATGCAGGTGCACTGTGCACCTGCAAACCCCGCCACCATCCCTTCCCCATCCCACATCAACCTAGGGTCAAACCTTCCTTTCATGGCTTGTCTTAACCTGCCTGATTTGGCTCATTTAACAAACAACCCCATCCGCCACCAAGCTTTCTGGCCACCCATGCAAACCAAGTTGCCATCAGACATTCCCAATTTTGAAGGCAAGCCAGGGGAATGTCCGCAAAACCATATCATGACATTCCATCTATGATGCTCGTCAAATAGCATCATAGACGACTTAATCAGGCTAAGGCTATTCCAACGCACCCTCATAGGTGTGGCAGTTAAATGGTACATTGAGCTACCACAAGCCAAGTACCCATATTTCAACTCCTTATCTTTCATGTTCCTACAGTATTTCCAACTCCCCATTAGACATGACGAAGGGGTGGAGATCCTATTATCCTGCCTCCAGAGCACTGTGACACATATAACTGACCACATCCATGAGTGGCGATGACATCGTAGTTTATGTAAAATCCAACTTGACGACAGGATCTTCTTGGATTGGTTTCTAAAAAATTTAATCCCACTCATAGCAAAGGACGTCACATCTGAACGTCCCCAATCCAAAGAAGAGGCCATACTGAAATCCCGATAGTTTGACCTGATCTACGCTTAGTTTGGATACCTTTACACCGTCATTCTAGATGCTCCCCATCCGGGTACCTCCAACTGAGATGCACCGGGGGCATCCCATGCTGCATATGGCATCATAGGCTCGGTCTCCCAACAGCCAAAGCACCGTCTAACACCACCTGTAGCTCCACCACAACCAAGCAATATTGCTAGTGTTGCTTACCAGAACCAAACTCCGGACTATGCTAGAATGATGTTCTAGTCCAGAGCAACAACTTCCTACGCACAACCTGCACCACCGCAATAAGCTCAGGCCATGGCTTGGCCAACACAATAGTACACGGGGCAAATGCCCACATTTGTGGCACTGCCACCCCCACAAATCTACTATTCACCGCCAGTGCAAGCAATTCAAGCCCTCGCCCCTGCTCCACCCGCTCTGTTGGGACAAGTGTTCACACAACAAAACCATCCCAACCAGCTTGCCCCCAACAATCAACAAGGGAAAGCTAGAAATAATCGGCCCCGGAACCAAGGAAATAACCAACTGCAGGGAGGCAGTCAACAACCAAACCCTCCCAACAATGTCGTGACAAACAGACCCGCCCAAAACACCCCACGGCAAAATGCACCAAGATGCAATGCCCCGTTGCACACAAACCAACTGTGCACACTCTACGATGTCTATGGGAACTACACATTCGAGTGTCCCCTCATGGGTCATGCTAAGAAGGCCATTCAGAACGAGGCCCAATAGGCTGCCAATGCTACGAACCAAGCCCAACCCAACCTGGCACCACAAGGACCTCCCCCCATGGTGCTTCAAAACCCACTACCAGTCTAAGGATTGGTGGCAATCGCACCTTCTCCCTAGGCCAATCCCAACGTTTTGGGGGCACCTCCCACGGTAGAAATAGGTGCCCACCACCTGCTAGCCATGACGACTGAAGAGGTTAACCTACAAACCAGATGAAATCAGTACGATACCACCACTGAACCCACTTACACATCAATGGCATCTACGTCCAAATCGGTCAACGTACCTCTTCAGTTACCCCCTTCCCCCCGGATCCCCATACGCCGAGTTGCCAATAATGCCACAGCTAGAGTTGCAGTCAGCTATATCATCATGGATGATTTGGCCCAAACACCAACGACCATGTCCGCTCTTGAGGTACTCAAAACGTGCCCAACGCAGCAGAAAGCCTTACTAGCCACCCTTGTGGCCACAGACCCATTTGACTCCAAGTTTATCACATTCGACATGGAGAATGGAGAACCACGCATGCCATCCACCATCGCCTTCCAAATCCTGGTCTCTATTCGAAACTTGGTTGTGCACCAGTGCATAGTAGATGAGGGGGCATCTATGTGCGTAATGTCTACCCTAGTCTGGAAGAAACTTGGATCACCAATTCTGCAACCATCCTCCATGACTCTGTGGGCTTATGATGGCCATCCCACTAAAGCCCAAGGAATCCTCCCCCATGTCCCCATCACATTAGCCAGGAAGATAGTACTAATCGATATAGAGGTCATCAACGCTCAACTGGACTATAACCTTCTCCTCGGAAGAAGTTATATGTACGCCATGAGAGCAGTCGCATCAACTGTCTTCCATCTCCTGATGTTCCCCCACGAAGGGAAGATCGTGATGGTTGATCAACTCACTTATCATGATCCGCAAGGGTTAACAAAACCTTCCAATGTTATCCCTACCATCACCACTATTGAGCCACAAGGTACGACCACACACGCCAATGTTTTCCCTGCAATCAATATCAAGGTTAACAACACACCAGCCTCCCCATTGTTGAATGTGGGTCCTAGGTTGTTTGACGATACCACCATGATGGATCATTTCCCCTTAGTGTCACTACCACTGACACAAAATGAGACTGTGGACTTGTGCATGGTCTCATCCAGCACCGCTGCACCCAAACAACAAGCGCAGCCGCAGCCCCAAACCCATCCCCAACCCCAACACCGTCCGCAGCCGCAACACCAACAATAGCCACAACATCATCCGCAGCAGCAACATTTCACACAGTCGCAACCACAACTGCATCCCCACATGCAATCAACAGGGAGTTATCTAAGCTCATTTCCAGTCCATACAATTTCCTTCCTCTTCCCCCAACCTGGTGTCATGAGCAAGCCGATAATGGCCACCTTGAGCCTTCCTAACTTTACATTGGGAATTCCGGTGTGGTGTCTTCATCCACCAACTCAAACACTAATTCCCTAGGTTGTTTTAACCCCGGTGCAACCCATTGCGGTCGAGTCTCACCCCCCACCCGGCTCGCAAAAGCCAAACACCGCACCCGCACCTACACCGCCCCACCCAAAAAGGGCCAGGGGAAAGAATGCAAAACCTACCACAGAACCACGACAAGTCCCACCTTGTGCCGTCTGCAAGCAATAGGGCCACCGAACTTAGAATTGCCCTAAAATCCTAATGATCTGTGCGCATTTGGATGCCATGGATACAAATGAAAATATCCCCGTGGTTGAACCCCCAACCGTGCCAATAGTCAGAAACAAGGCATTGCGAACAAACCATGCTTGCGCCCTTTGCAGATTGTATGGACACTATTCTCACCATTTCCAAGACTTACCTAAATTTTGAATCACCTTAGCCGACCTCCATCAACATTCCCTTCAGTCTGAGATCACCTTAATCAAAGAAGTCCAGCCCCCACCTCCTTCTTTAGATACCATGTCCATTTAAATGATGTCCAGTTCAACTGACCCGCTTATCTCCACCTCCAACGACGGTCCATCGGACCTGTCTCTTCATTGCTTCCGCAACGATGAGGAGATACTTGAAGCTCTGACCACCCCAGAATACCCATGGGACAACATGCACCATCGCTCGTTCTTCCTCCCCAAAGAACTTGTGTCGCAGTCTGACCAGTTTTCCGTGGAGACCAAATATTTCATTCATGGGAAAGTCAACTGGTTCAAGAACCCCATTTCGGCACCAGATGCTTTCAGAGAAGGGAACATGGCCAACATTTCTCCAACCACCAAAATCAACATCTCAACCAATCCTGAGGTTGTTGAAGAAATCAAACTGTGGGCATCCTGCTCCTTGGAAGAGGTCGCTCCCTATAAAGCTCTCTTCCAAGAAGTCCACGATATCTTCACCTGGTCTTACACTAAAATGCTCGGGTTGGATCCATCAATCGTGGAGCACCACATAGACACTTGGCCCGATGTGGTCCCGTACGCCAAAAGCAATGGCCCATCCATTCATCCAAAGTGGCCGCATTCAAAGCTGAGATAGAGAAGCTGCGCACAACCGGCTTCATCTACCCCATTTCCTATACCACTTGGGTTTCTAATCTTGTTCCCGTGAATAAAAAATAGGGTACCATTCACATTTGTAGAGACTTCCACGACCTCAATGGGTAATGTCCCAAAAACAACTTCCCAACACCCTTCATCGATCAGATCATCAATGCATGCGCCGGACATGAGGCCTTTTCCTTCATGGACGGATTTTCTGGCTATAACCAAATCTAGATCCGGAAAGAATACCATTACAAGATAGCATTCACAACCCCATGGGGCACATTCACGTATCGCGTCATGCCCTTTGGCCTGAAAAATGCAGGAGCCACCTTCCAGGGTGCCATGACACACTGTTTCCACGACCTTAGCCACATCATGTTGGTTTGTCTGGACAACCTCATTGCATGGTCGTAGAAGCAAACAAAACACATAGATGACCTGCGACAAGTCTTCTTACGATGTCACAAGTACGAAATCTGCTTGAACCCTTTTAAGTGTGTTTTATGTGTCCCTACGGGCCTTCTACAAGGATTCATCATGTTACACAAAGGAATGACCACTGATCCCTGGAAAGTCCAAACGAATTTCCCTCTAACGTCACCCCTTTGAGTGACGACAGTATAACTTGTATTATAGTCTTTCTCCTTTTTTGTTTTACACATTTTTCAAAAGTGAGTCTTATGTATAATTTCCCCTCATTTCTCCAGATGGATTACACCTCAAACCAGTATATGGGATTTGCTGATGGAGCAAGCAGATGGTCCCCGAACCTCGCCTCGGCTGCATGGGTCATCTACTCCCCATCGTACAAGTTGATCCATATCGACGGAATATGCATGGGCACTGCGACCAACAACCAGGCTAAATACGATGGTGTCAATGGTCTCTTGGTCGCCACTCTCCAGTTAGGCGTTCACCATCTCGATGTCTTCTTAGACTCCCAGCTGCTTGTTTATCAGTTGAGCAACTACTATCAGGTACGTGATCCTTACCTCTTTAGAAAGTTCCTGCACACTAAACAAATGGTTAGAACATTTGAATCCATCACATTCACACATGTTCCCAGAAACCTCAATAGTGTCGCAGATCAAATGGCTAATGATATTCTAAACTGGCACATTCATAATCGCATATAGGGAGCATACAACCATAACATCATGCATAATCATATCCAGAAATACACACACAAGTGTAATAATACATCATATAGGCATTTTCATTTCACATCATCATAAAAACACTCACATAATAAAACCATAAAAGCGCATCCACGTGCGTCAAAAATATATATATAAATCGATCAGTCGCATGTCCAAAACATGTCCAATACAAAATGAGAAGCCACATATGCTTTCTCAGCAGGATATACATAACAACAAAAAAACTCCTAAGTGCACCAATGCACTAGGGACAGCCCCACTAGGCTGCTAATCTGACTCAGATTCATCGTCTGACTCAATATCATCATCTTCCTCAGTGGACTCATCCTCTGTAGGAAGGTCACCTCTCGCTGCCCGAAGAACTTGCTCATAGGCCATAGCCATCCTCCTCATCACAACAGTCCACTCAGGAGGAAAACTATGAATATAAGTGATCAAATCGCTTCTCAGATGCTGCCACCCATCATCAAAGATCCCAATAGCAAGCCGTTCCAGATGCAGAAGCAGTTCATCCATCTCCTGTCGTCGCCTGCGAGGGTTTCCAGTAGGAACCGCCGCAGGAGCTATGGTAACTACCCACCTCCGATGCTTGGGCAGCGGATGAGGACCAATATCTGCATATACAAATAAGGACACCATCATTCCACACATATCACACATACAACTATCAACTAGCTCAAACTACACTATGTATAAAGATGAACACAAAAACATCACGCATACATACCAATTGGTCCCCATGCTTGGCCGGGAGGTAGGGGCATCTTGGGGTCCCCATGATAGTCCATACTTACGTACGGGTACTCCTTGATCACCATTGGAAGATGTCGCCACTGCTCTAATAGCTCCTTAGTAAAAAAGTGGCCCACTCTACCGCCACCCTCTCGAATCATCATCTAGCACCACTGGTACATCCGTGGCTTTCGTGGACCACTATCCTGCACAGCCCGGTGCGGATGCAGTGTAGGTACTTTCTCAAAAAATAAAGCACACAGGAAGGAGCCAAAACAAAATCCTACCCCAGATGTCTTTGACTTGTTCAGCTATCACCGAATAGCCTAAAGTTACATTTGGCCCCATCCATAGTATGTGCTCCCTATAGCATACTCTACTAGCTGAAGCTTCCCTCCAGAGATCTTGTGGCTCCCCATGGAACCCAAGATACGTAGTAGTAATGTTGCCACCGCTCGGTTTGACAGATCCTCGATGTCACACATCAGGATATAGGAGCCACACACATACGCCATAGCGTAACAGTGCCTGTCACGTAGCTCCTCCAATGTCTCCCTCCAAGACAACACCGGTGCCAAGTCACCCACAACTCCCAACATAGGGAGCCTAGTCAGAAAGTATACATCCACTAGCATGATCTCAATCCACTGGCCCTAAAAGAGGAATTCCTCCTCATCAACATCCCAAAAACTCACCAGTGTTTGCAACAGCAAACCCAAGCTCTTCATGAGGGGTATCCTCATGAACTTCAGGAATCCGCAAAGGGCCAATGTATCTCTCACATTCCCATCTCGTAATGATGCCTCCTAGAGGTCTTTGCAGTCTCTCTCTCGCCACTTGATCTTAGCCATCCTGCACAAGCAAAAACCCTGATGTCAGCCATAGCTCTCATAAAAAAACATCCCTCAGAGGCCAAGTCACACCTGTTTGGCAAAATGAGCGACTAGGTCGCTCAAAAATGCCCCACAGATGCGACCAGGTCAATTTTTTTCCTTCGAAAGGTGCGAATTGGCTCCATGAAACCCCAAAATGCTCATGGAGGACCTCCAGGTGACCAAATGTTGAATGTAAACCACTAAAAAGATGAGATTCAGTGAGAGCTCTTACCTGCAAGTCACGAAACTCGAAACCATCGGTCGGATCAAGAGAAATCAACAAATGAATATTTAGGGCCCACCTCTCCAACTCCACAGTGAACAGTGACATTGACACCTCACCAAGTGGACCCCACCCTTATATAGGCCCCATTTGACCTAATTTCTTCCGATCGACATAACAGGACCATACGGACTCCGTTTGAGACGTCGTTCATGACACTGGTTTCATAATTTTTCCCTCTATCTCTTTACGAGACTATCGTCTCATGTTTAAAAAACAAATTTTGGGACCGTTTCTCAGAAGCTACCTCGATCTACGAGCCACAGCATGGCGATGCAAGTGTCTACGAACCTGTACTTGTATCACTCTTCCCTACCGCTACTCATGCGGGTTTTTTGGGCCACCGTCCATTAAGGGTCACCATTTTTGTTCTTATTTTGTATTTTAACACATAGTTGTCTACTTCATCCACCGCACCTTATGTGGATTTCTGGACCATTTTCCACAAAACAATTTATTTTTCTTGCATGTATTTGGCATATAAGTGCCCTGTACTTGCACTCACATCACATGTAGTCAAGTCCATCCACCACAACTCACACACAGCTCTCCTGACCTCTGTCCAAGAGCCACCTCGGTTTTCATGCCTTTGTCGCATCGACTCACGACCCTCTACCACAATTTATCCCATGCATGTATTGGTATGTTTGAGAGCCACTTTCTCCATCCATACTACGCAGATGACCTTTGGACCACTGTCCACCATCCTGACATGAGGCACCGCCTGTGCCACCGCAATCGGTTGACCACATTGGAGTTTCTTTTAAGCACTTCTTTGACTCCTTAAAACAATGAAAAGATAGCCAAGCGTAGCTGCTTCCTTTCCCGCTTGCTAAAGTATAGGAAAGGGCATCTAGATCGTCTCTTTTACCTCCTTTTGCAGACCATGTAGACGATCAATTGAAAAGGACCTCCTTGGCACACTCAAGCCAAGACCATTCCCCTCTGCATACTTTTATGCTTTCTCGAGCAGAGGGGCCGCACTTTATGAAAAAGCTCACCATGGGTTGTTGTTAAGCTCTTTTCCAACCTTCTCATCAAGAAAAGATTATCGAGAAAACTTGGTTTCATTCATGCTCGTAAAAGTATTTGAATGACCGTCTAGTCAGTATAGGTTTAACCTTTTTCGGCCTGATTGGACTACCAACGATAAATAAGTCTCTCATCCACCAAAAGATGGGCGAGCTCTCCTATGTATACTTTTATCCTTTTTTGGTCACAAGAGACTACCAATGAAAAAGAGCCCCCACTAGAGTCTTCTTTGTGCTTTCAGACTCTTTAAAATCGAAAGCACCATCAAGCATTTACCTTCTTTGGCTCGCCAAAAATCCACAAGATCGTACCATAACGGTGTCCCTAGACACCACCCCATAGAAAATAGTTTGGCAGTATTCCCCCTTTGGGTTGCCTTTGTTCAGACTACTCTACAATGTGTCTTCCTTGGATCCCATCAATATCAAAAGTGTCCATCTCCTCCAAGTATTTCCCATCTGCAGTGACATTCCTGGTATTACAGCTATGATCCCATTTCCATGAGTCAGTTTCATTTGTTGCCCGATCTACCCTGCCATCATACTCTGAACAAAGGAAGTTTGAGTCTACCACACTCCCCCTACCCCTGTTCAATTCTTTCCCTCCCCCTCCCCCATTCAGTGGGTCAGTCTACAGATTGTCTCACACCTTTCGGTTATTTCCCTCGTGCTCCTGGTTAAGGAAACATCATTGCCTTGACTAGGGGCAGGTCTCCCTCTGTCGAAGACAACACACATATTCCAGAGGATAGACCTAGAGGTCCCTATACCTTGGTTTCATTAACATATTTGATGAGTTCCTTAGACCACTTGAGAGGAGTCCTTAGTGCCTCTCGGGATGATTGTTTCTCATGTGCTCGACTTCAACTACATCATCACACTGTTGAGATTCGTATAGGGTTTGGTCCGTGTAGCATTTGGTCGAAGACCCCAGATGTCACCTAACTCTAGCACATTAATGAGTCTATTCGAGGGACCTAAATAGGTTATGTCCCTTGTAATTTCTGGGTTGTGTTGGAGACAGTGTTCAGAAGCCCCAACAGTGCTTCTATATAGATTTATGATTGATGCAACATACTTGTACCACAAAGACTCTGATTCTCAATCAGCGAGTCCATACAGCTATGTACCGTCCCATATCCAGCAAGCTGTTAGTCATGAAGATATAACATTCCATGAGAATGCCATGGGTCCAATGTACCAGATCAGTATTGTATTCAGCCTCACATTGAGGCAACCATTATTGTATCATCAGTTGTGTATTATCAGCTCTTGTATTTTAGAGCATAGATCAAATTATTCTTTTGACATTGTCACAAGGATGGGGATGCCCGCCTCGTCCATATACATGTCACACATTATTTGTATCTCACCCATTGATGGGAACCATATTGGGAAATCTGTTAACCCAAAAATTCCCTCACTCAACTCTACATGGCCTACACCACATAAGGACACCCATACACGACCTTCATAACACCCCACCCTAGGTGAATCACACTTTGTATGGCCTTCCCCTGTCCCACTGCAGACTCTTTAGACCCCATGGACCACATTTTATCCTTTGATGTATCATTGATCATCCCCAAAACTATATAAAAAGTTGTATACGTGGATTTTTACCCGATAACCACGTACATACGCGGATCTATCCCCGATAACCACGTACATCGGGATGTGTGAATAAATCCAAATCCTTTGGGAGTTTTTCTTGACTTGGATCCGACTCATTTGACTCTTGGCCTTCCATATGCCTTGAGATCGCTCGGATTCGACCCTTCATTGTCCCTTTTGAAGCTATATAAGGAACCCCTTGATACATTGAAAATATATAGAGAGATTGAGAGCAAAGAAATTATAGTCCATTGTTGCCGGAATTTATACTTGAGTCTGCATCCCTTTGTCCCTTGGAGAACTTTTGTGTTCTTCCCAAGCTTGCCTTTGCTAGTGAGCTTACTATCGAGAGATGGAGGATTGAGGTGGTGGAGGCCCAAGTGGGGGATTCAGTTTCTCCGGTTCGCAGACATACCGTCAGAGGTTGTATCTATCTTGTAATCTATGATTTATGTTAATAAGAACTATCTTTTCCTGTCCAATGATGTGTATTTGATTTAATGTTGTATCCATTGGAATATGTCAAATGCTTTTACCTTATTGATTATATATGCTAGAATAGATCTAACACCATGATATATAGTATGCTTGTATTGTTTACTTGTTGTTGAGGAAGTATTATAGCAATTCAAGCTGAAGATTGGAAAGCTCAACGGGGATCTACTTCAACCGTCCGGAATAAGGTACGAGGTCTAATCCTTTAGTGTTAGATGTTTTATTTCTATTGCATATTGGGAAAGATTGATTTCTGGAGTCAATCCTGTCTGTTGTGGTACCCCAAGCCATAGGAATTTCTCTCCGTAACAGAATTGGCGACTCTGCTGGGGATGTTCCTTGTTTTTCTTTGGGGTTGGGGGCATAATGGGCTTGATATTATTGACTTGCTCTTGGTTTCTCTCTGTTTCTGTGTCACATGTTATAGTATGTTTGTCCATTTGACACTCCCCTTTATTGATTTGGCCTTGACCTTCTTTTTACCACTGCCTTCTCTGTATACGCGGGTTTTTGGACAACAATCGCGTACATACACTGATGTTTGGCCAAAAGGCACGTACATACGCAGCTGTTCTTTATGCAGTCACGTACATCCTCCCTTTTGGTGAGTCTGATGTTGTGGGAAGTTGCTAGGTGGGTTGTGAGTGTGGTTGGGTCTTCCTTGGGTCTAAAGTTGTCTGTTGGATGCTTCTTTTGTGACCAGAGACCGTTCGTGCCTATCTCAGGTATACTGTCTACACTGGCATATAGGTTAGGTTCACATCCACTTGCACTTTTGCATGACCTTATGACCGTGTCATCATGACCTTAGGTACGAACCCACTCTATTATGTCACGGAACCTTCTTGCTGCTATAGAAGTGGCATAATATGAGTGGTAGAGCTTCACCTTACATGGGTACCCTAGTTAGCGCCTTATTTTCATTTGGTGACCATGCTGATGTTTCCTCCTTTAGGGTGTGGGAGTCCATTGTATAGTACCACCATGACATTTAGCAAGAGCCTCATACTCCTCTTGATCTTATGCTGGCCTGTTTCCCTCCGGAATCCCCTTATTTCAAGTTGTGAATGCATTATCATGAGCTTCGCCTGCCTTATTGAGCTTTATGCCGGCTCCCCTGACATTGCATTTCAGCCATATAGCCCGATCTTGTCTCATATCTAGCCATTCAAAGCCATTTTTTATATCCTTTGCAGCTTGATTTCCCTTTTTACCGGGAGGGGATTTTCCTCCGAGTGTCGATATCCTAAACATGTATCCTTGCATTGAGCAAAGGTATGTTCCACTGCTTGGAACTAGTTTGTTTTCCCTGATGACACTCGTCTCCTCCTAGTTTGTAACTATAAATCTAGTTTATTCTTTTTTCAAGCTTTTCAAATAACTGAAAAAGTCCAAAAAAATCAAAAAACCAAAAAGTCGGACAAGGAAAGATAGTATTTTTGGCAGCTGTCGAGTCGTGTCGCCTTCGAACAGAGCACTGTATATCACATCCATTGGTTGGGTTATAGTTTGACTTTAGGAGCTGTACTCATTTATCTGAGTTTATCTCCACCGATTGGTTAAGCTTCCAGTCCCTATGGAGCCTCTGTTGATGCCCCCTGTGTCACAGAGATGTCCCAGTTTGTATATCGATTCTATGCTGCCTTCATTCAGTCACCATACGCCATTATTCTCTTGTTCGAAGGAATTTGAAACCTGTGTCGGTCATTCCTCAGTTATCTTGACTTTGCATGTTGGCCATTCCCGGTACAGTTATTGGTTCGTGCACCTTATGATCGAGTCCTTCCACATTAGATAGCTTTGCTGAGTACCTCGTGTTGGATGCTCGGTGATGCCTTAATGCCCTCCTTCCAGCGGATTTCATCCCATCGACTTCAGATCATTTATTCTGGGATTGGAGTCTAAATTCCTTTTGAGTGCCTTGAGACTTGCAGTCATCAGTGGCAGGTTCTCTCGCCATTGACAGTTTCTTGGGAATACATCAATGTCCCCTGATCGATGGATTCTCTCAAGTGTTCGACCTCAACACATCTATTCACACTTGTTAGTTTGCACTCTAGTACCTTGATTCCCATTTTCATTATCGGTGGGTAATCTCACATCTGTTAACGGTATACATCAATGACCAGTAATCAGACGATGGACTACTATGTTCGACCTCGACACCTCTATTTGCATAGTAGGACATGTACTCATAGCAGTTTGTGTAGAAGACCTTCCAGCTTGGTGGCATCTCTTATATGCTACCTCATTGATCGTGCCAGTGTTCATGAGATTTTAGCTCTCGTGACTTGATACCAGTGTATGCCAGATATTTCCAGCCACTATGGATATCTTGATCCATTGTATATCTTCAGCCATGTTGGAGACCATGATCCTTTGTATATGTTCATCATGGAGATTCTGATCTATGTATATTGTACGTGGCAATGACCACATATGTGATATCATGTATTATGCCTATTCATGGCCATTGTATTCTTATGTATCTGGGACTCCTGTATGTACTTGTAGTTGTATGCAGAGTTGTATCATTGTACTATACTGATTGGCTGGCTGGTCTTCCATTTGGGTACCTTCATCACTCCACTTCTGGGATGGACTTTATAATGTATTTCGGCCATCGTATGACCCCTCTGACCTCACACATTAGGGGGCATCTGTTATAGAGATTTTCACCACCCTAGGTGAATCACACTTTGTATGGCCTTCCCCTGTCCCGCTGCAGACTCTTTAGACCCCATGGACCACATTTTATCCTTTGATGCATCATTGATCATCCCCAAAACTATATAAAAAGTGGTATATGAGGATTTTTACCCGATAACTGCGTACATACATGGATCTGTCCCCGATAACCGCGTACATCGGGATGTGTGAATAAATCCAAATCCTTTTGGAGTTTTCCTTGACTTGGATCTGACTCATTTGACTCCTGGCCTTCCATATGCCTTGAGATCGCTCGGATTCAACCCTTCATTGTCCCTTTTGAAGCTATATAAGGAACCCCATGATACATTGAAAATATATAGAGAGATTGAGAGCAAAGAAATTATAGTCCATTGTTGCTGGAATTTATACTTGAGTCTGCATCCCTTTGTCCCTTGGAGAACTGTTGTGTTCTTCCCAAGCTTGCCTTTGCTAGTGAGCTTGCTATCGAGAGATGGAGGATTGAGGTGGTGGAGGCCCAAGTGGGGGATTCAGTTTCTCCGGTTTGCAGACGTGCCGTCATAGGTTGTATCTATCTTGTAATCTATGATTTATGTTAATAAGAACTATCTTTTCCTGTCCAATGATATGTATTTGATTTAATGTTGTATCCATTGGAATATGTCAAATTCTTTTACCTTATTGATTATATATGCTAGAATAGATCTAACACCATGATATATAGTATGCTTGTATTGTTTACTTGTTGTTGAGGAAGTATTATAGCAATTCAAGCTGAAGATTGAAAAGCTCAACAGGGATCTACTTCAACCGTCCAGAATAAGGTACGAGGTCTAATCCTTTAGTGTTAGATGTTTTATTTCTATTGCATATTGGGAAAGATTGATTTCTGGAGTCAAGTCTGTCTGTTGTGGTACCCCAAGCCATAGGATTTTCTCTCTGTAACACCCATTAGACCCCCACACCCTCAAAAAGGCTTAAAAATGAGTAAAAGGGCTTAAAAACCCCAAAAAGGAGCCTAAATAACTCTCCTAGGGGCTAAAGCCTCCAAAAAGGGGCTAAAACCCCTCAAAGGAGCCTAAAACCCTAAAATGAGCTAAAGTTAGGGTGGAAGGGTCTAAAATCCCAAAAAAGGGGCTAAATCCCTGACCAAGGGCTTAAAACCCTAAAAGTCCCCAAAAAAGCTATAAAAGGAGGGTGGGGGGTCACTCTCAAACAACTCCTCTCTTGCATACTATTATGTTGCATGTGGATTCCTTGAGACCTCTTTGCTTCTCAAGCCACCCACGTCCCTCTCTCTTCCACTCATCTTCCCCATTGAACCATAGGTCCTCCATTGCTGAGTGAGATAGGGAGGTGCTTCTTCCAGCCAGGGCATGGTGTCCCATTTCACCAAAGAAGAGGTATAATCTAGTTTTGTTTATGTGTTTTCTTTGTTAGTTTAGTTGTTTTCTGACCATTATTTGTTTGCAGGTTTGATCTCTAACATGTTTTTGTAGGTTTATTATTTCTAATAGTTGTTTGCAGGTAGCCAAGGCGAATCCCTAACCTTGTTTGCAGAGGGGCTCACGGCCATTTTCTTTCTGTCATTTGCTTTCCTTTCTGTCCTGCTTTTCTTTCATGCATTTTCCAGACACAGGAACCTACCCTTCCATCCTATAGACGGAAGAGAGTCATTCCTGCCCCTGTAGCAAGGAGAAATCCCTGTTACAGGGACAGAGTGCTGAAGTATAGTACTCTATTAAAGTTTCTTCAAAAGGCTTTGTTGTAGCGCTGAAATTATTCAAATTAGCAGTAAACCTCTGGTTAAAATCTTACACCTTTTCTTTCTTATCCATTCTTAAAGCAAGCAATTATTTTGTAAGGGTAGAAATGGTTCTTTTATTTCCAAATTTTCTTTTAAACACCCTTTCAAAGGTTTCCCAATCTGTTATGGAATTGGCTTGTAAACTGAAAAACAAAGCAGTGGCTTTTGTTTCAAAGGTGTGTGTAAAAATCCTATATACAAAATCTTCATTTTGAACACCTAAAAGTTCCAAAGCTAAATAGTAACTTTGCAAGTGGTCTTCTGCGGAAATGACCTTTCCAGGGTCAAACTTTGGTAGAGCATTTTATGAGTGCTTGGTTAATTCATGCAATTGAGGAGCCAAGTTGAGTGGTGTTCTTACTCGCCATGTAGGTTGATTAGCATTAGCATTTGAGGGTACGTTACAATTTGCGACCATGATTCAATGAGGATTCTATGGTGGATACTGAAGAGGTGATAGTAATGGAGACTAAAAAATAGGGGAATCTGGTCTCAACTAATCAAGTGAGTGGATGATCTCTTATATGGATAAATCTACCAACTCTTACAAATTTTCCACCAATATAGAATCTTCAATATAAGAAGGCACTTTCCTGGAAGCCTGCCTTCTTGGTAAGGCAGGGATTGCTTTCAATCCTCTAATTTTTTTACGTAATATCTTGTATGTCTTCTCAAGTGGTTAACTTATTCAAATGGAATAGGGTAAGGGCATTATGAACCTTCTTCATCAAATCCTACTCTTTCTTTAGAAATGAAATCTTCAGGAAACTTAGTTTCAGAGCTATCACCAATGGAATAGTTTCTAGTAAACGAATTTCCTCTGTCGGCCATGCACTGGAGGCCCTCCTTCTAGCGCCAAAACAGTTGATGCCTAGAAAAATCTCAGGTACTGACAGTAGTGATTATCCCCAATAATCGTTCCCAATTATATCGTTTACTATTTGGTATGGGGAATCCATTCAGTAAGCAGCCCAGCTACCGTAGAATTAAAAGAACATTTTAGTTTTGTTTTACCGGTTACGACCCGGTCCACCATTTATATTATTTTATGTTTAGAGATGAAATGCAAGTGCCTAAACTAAATGCAAGTGATTGATACACAAGAAACTCTGAAGAGCTATGCAGGTTCTTACCTCTCACCTTACATGAATCATTGCTTCTCAATCACTTCTAAGTTAAGAAAAACTAATGTACTCTAAGCTATTCTATCTATCTAACCTATCCCCAGGGGAGAAAAGTTTATATCTAACAAAGTAATGTATTATAATGTTGCATATAAAATCCTACATGTAGCTGTTCAAATTATACATACATAATTACAATTGAAAATATAAACAAAGATAGCTTTGTAATGTTAAACACTCATTACTCATTCATATGCACAAGATTTCTAACAAAAAGTAAAATAATACATCATTGCAGAAGTATTTCATTAAGTTAGAACGATCTCACATTTGCATAACAGCTAGATAAGAAGTAGTTCAGCATTAGAAATCCATACAATCCATTTGAAACTTGTGCAGTCCTTCCTCCAACAAAATTTGGTTCTCCTTTATTCATAAAAGAAATAATTCTTCATACAAATAACAACATGTATGCGCTAGTGAAAAGTCCATTCTAATCTATACTCTACTCCTATTTATACATTTTTACAAATTATTGTTGGGCTACCCATGCCTTTTGGGCTTCCTTGACTCTTCGACTTAAAAAATTCGTCCTCTAGTGACTTGCAGTAGAAAGATGTAAATAATATAAAATAATTTACAAAAATGCCACATGTGAATAAGAAAAAACTCAAGAGGATCCAATTGGTTTTCCAATGAATTCTCCCCACGCATTTGCTTATGTAGCAATAGTTTTGTAGTCCAAAGGCTCCAGCAACCTTACAGTGAGTTCATGGATAGCCAACTATGACTTTATCTCTGCCATTTTGGGTGGGGTTACCTGGTATAGGTCTTCCAAGAGACAATTGATGCCTGAGGAGACAATTGATGACTGAGGCCTTTGCAATCCAATCTTTTACTGCCTTTTTAGTGATACCTTCAAATTGTTGTATGCTTAATTAATCCTCATGCAATCTGTCTTGGAGGTATTTCAGGTGTTCGTCCTTGTCTAGAAACTCGTGGATTCTTTCCACTGGAGAGATCAAGCACTTATTATGCCTTGTGCACATTCTTTTGAAAAAATCCATGCACCTTTCCAAATTCTTTTCAACCCCAGTGGTCAATCTCAAAGAGAAATTGCTACTAAACTCTAGGAGTTCTAGTTCTATTCTCAAAAATTTCATAGTATTCTGCAGAAAGTGCTCAAGAAATACCTCATTAGTTTCCATCCAAGTCAACTTCCCTCGAACCTTTTCTGTAACTTCTAGTAACCTTGTTCTAAAATTAATTGATATTGCAGAAATTTCTTGCAATCTTGTTTCTTCTTGTTTGAGTTTATATGCTTATTCTACAAGTTTCAGTTGGAATTGATATATTTTCCTAAGGATGAGGAAGGCTTTCTCTCGGAATGGAGTGATATCAGGTTGTCTTTCATTGGTTGTTTTAAGTTGAGATTCTAGTGAGTTGTTCTCTACTTCCAGCTCTCCTACTCGGACTCTTAGCTCTTATGCTTGCCTGTCAGTTGCAAATTTCTCCACCTCTAATTCTGAAATCTTATTTCCAAGTCCTTTTCTATGTCCATGATTGTGGTTGAAAGCTCCAACGCTTCCTTTTTTCACTCTAAAGTTTGGTATGCCTTCTGGAGTCGTTCTAATTCTGAAAGAGTTGCTTCATGTTTCCTTTTCATTTCTTGGCCTTCTCCTCTTTCTTTCACCAAAGTGTCCTTCATTCTTATCATCTTTTCCCTGTACTGATCTAAATTTTCCATCAATTTTTTGATATTATTGGCATTTGCTTGAGCGGATGCGACGCTGATTGATGCCATTAATTTTCGATCTTCTTTGGTGCCTTTCATGACATCTTTCTTAGTTACTGTGACTACCTGTTGAGGCCTGGAAGTTCGCAGGAAACAACAGCAAGGGATTCTCCCTAGTCAACGTTCCCAACTAGCCCGTGACTATTTGGTGTAGGGAATCCGTCTGGTTTACAGTCCGGCTATCGTAGGTCAAGCAACAAAAACAAAGGTTTTACCGGTTGCGGCCCGGTCCACCGTGCATTTTGTATTTTTGACTTAATGTATGAGATGCAAGTTCCTAATTAACAATGCAGGGTGATAAGGATACAAGGAGCAGTCACAACGTGATGCGCAGGTTCTTACCTCTCGTCTTAGCACTCACAAGCATCTAAATCACATATGCAGGAATGAAGTAAACTAACTATCTATCTATCTATCTATCCCCGGGGAGACAAATTGTAATTTATTTATGAGTAATGTGTATGTGCATGCATGATAAAGAGAAATTACATATAGCTGATATTTCTTCCTACAACACATGAACGATTAAAGATATTTCAACAATCAGATAGCCAAATGTTTTATGAACAGCATACATTACTCATGGTGGTAATTCCACAAAATAAACCAGAAATCATTTAAACAAGAACATAGGTTCTAAGAGTCAGAACGATCTCACGGTTAATGGACAGAAAGCTAGAAAAACAAAATAGTTCATCTTTTAGCCATCCACAACATAACATTTGAAAGTCCCACCAATCTTTCTCCATCAGGCAAACAATAACTCTTTATTGCAAAAAAAAGTAGTTCTTCTTACAATATTGCTTTACATGTTCAACTGGGAAAAAGCCCCTTTTCCCTCTAAGTCTTCTATATTTATACAAAAGGCCGAGACTATTGGGTTGCCCACAAGTAACCCTTGGGCTTCCCAACTTTTTGCCTCCCAAAATTTTCCTTTTCTCAAATGTTTTTACAAAATCGTTACAAATTACAAAAATGACCAATCCTTCTTGAGGAGGGTCCCACATGGGTGTCTAGAAACTTATTCCACGCCAAAGCTTCAGAGGCGATGCCTTCAAAGGCACAAGGTTCCAGAAACTGAATGTTGATCTCAAACTTCGCAGCCTGGTTCTTTATAGCCTCAATTTTGGCTGCACTCAATCGAAGCTGATCCTCCAAAAGTTGCACACTGATGGCTGAATGATCTACTTCACTCCTCAAGATCTGATCATCCAGGGCTTTAATATGCTGTACTTTCACTTCCTCCTCTTGATATCTCTTCTGCAACAGTTCCACAAAGGATTTGTGGTCTGGGAAAGCATCAAGTCTCTGCTCGGCCTCTGTTTGGCACCGGTTGTAGGTTAGAAGGAGCCGTCTGAAAAAATTTGTGCATGCTCCTTTCATATTCTTAACTGCTTTTTTGAAGTCCTCTGTGGTATTTATAGCAAACTCCACTAAGTCATAATCCCACTTGAGGGCTTGCTGATCCTTTGAAGGCAGTTCTGCTAGAGTTTCTTCATTACTTTCAAGCCTTGCCATTCTTGCAGTCAGGACATCAAGGACATCCTGAGATATGTCAACGAAATAAGAGGAAGTCTTCAGGATTTCCTCCAATCGGCCATCTACCTGCAGCACTATACATCTCTCTTCTTCTATGGCAGTCTGTAGCTGCAGCATCTTAGCCTTTTGGGCCAAGACATGCTCTTTGAACGGTTTGAGGTTAACCTACTGCTCCCTTGCTTCCTCCAGAGCAGTTGTTAGAGAAAAAATATGCTCTTGATGTTTCTTTTCCTGTTCTTGGGTGTGCATCTCACTGGCCTCCAAGATGATCTTTTGATGCTCTTCTAGCTCTTCTACCTTTCCCAGCAGTCGTTCCTTCTCCATTTTTAGCTCTTGATATTCTTTCTACACTTTCTCCAGGCACTCCTGCGTAGTTTCCCTTACTTGTCTCTCCACTTGGAGGAGCTGTAGTTCATCCTTTGAAGACCTCATTTCTTCTTTCATGTCTTCATACTTCCTTTTTAGCCTATTGCTTTCCTCTCTTTCCCTTCGTAATGTGTCTTTCAGCTAGGTAGAGGACTTCTTGGACAGCTCTAAGTCTGTCATAATCTTGTCCACATTATCTTCTGAAGCTTGAACCAATGCTGCTCCGGCTCTAATGGTGAACCTTGGATCACGGTCTGTTCCCAACACAACGGGTGTATCTGTTATCATTTTTTTGGGCAGACCTCCTGTTTCGATTTTCCTTTCTGTTCTCTCTACTATCCTCTTTGTCTCCCTATCATAGAAAACAGTGTTGAAATCAGGGATTTCTTCACCCACCTTCTATACAAAAGTGACCAGTTTTAGTGTGGGGACCACAGGTGTGCTGGCAGCAGGTATTTCTGGGTCCTATACTTCGAGGTTGTCAAATCCTGGGTCTGACCGCCAGCTATGTCAGAGGCTGACTGCTCTGTCTCTATCTGAGTCAACTTTAGCCTCTCTGCTTCCTGTTTCTTAAGCTCCTCATCAAGCTTCTTTTTCTTTTCTTCTTCTTCTTTTCTCATGTTTTCTTCTACTTTTTGGGCTGCTTCTTGGGCAGCTTTTCTTTTTTCTTCTCCTTCTCCCTACAGCCACCCTACAGCTTCCTGTGCCAACCTTTGGGCATCTTCAATTCTCTTCCTTGCTTCTTCATCAGCTTTGGCCTGTTCATCCGCTCCCTTCCCACCTTTCGTGGTAATCTTCTTCTTGAACCTTCTCCTTAAGGCCGTTATATTCAAGGCACTGCGGAAGACGGATTCTTCCCTATCCCAGTGGTGGGTGTACTCAAAATGTACATTGTTTTCTTTACAATGTTCAGCTACTTTACCGCGGGAGTCATTTCGATGGAAGGGAATCTCACCAAAATGAAACCTCTCCAATTCTTCTATGAATTTGTCAGCTTTTTTCACTCTGGTAAACCTGTAGCTTCCTAACTTGAAGGGAAAAGGAGGATAGGCGGTCTTCTTATGCTCAAACATAAAGCTCCCTATTCCATCTAGGAAGACTTGCCTGACGGCCTCCTTATGGATAATGTAGTCTATAGCATACTGGGGTAATAGGGAGGGCGCTCTGGAACCTCCGAAAATCCTAAAGTAAAAGCCATCCTAGGTTAGATAATACTCTGCATATTCTTCCATTATTTGCAGTGCCTCTTCTGACATGCAGTTTCCCTCCTTCAGAAAAATTAGGTTGTACAATGGTAGGACGAAGTGTTTACATACTTCCCGGTAATGGTTGTGGTACTTGTGTGCCCACAGTGGTTTATATGCAGAATAGACAAGCATTCTTTCCCTGTCCCAGATGCACCTGAGGCTGGGGAAAGGTTGATTTCACAATATACAATCTACAAGTATGGAACTCATATAGAATTCTGATCTCTTTTGGTGCACTCCTCCCAAAGCCAAGGCCATGCAAGCTGAAAGACTATTTGATACAATGTTGGCCCAGTTGAAAATTGTCCCCTGGGTTGCAACATAAAAAATGATGGGCATCCATTCCAGTTTGAAGAGCCTGCCATGGGCTCTCCCGAAAATCCTATTAAGCATTAAAGCTATGAACCTATATGGGGTTCTTAAGCTGGCTGTATCATAATCACCCGTTGGCCTGGTTCTGAAATGTTTTCTGGGCAATAGCATTCTTTTCATAGTCTCAACAAGGTCCATTCTAATGTTGTTTAGCCAATCATCAGATAAAAACACTTGTGCTTCTGGCAGGTGATAGGCCAGAGCTACATATCTGGGGCTATAAGCAGCATAGCCCTGTTTTTCAACATTCTCCAGGATCATTGTTGTTACATCTGCTCGGAGCAAAATCCAACCAATTACTTCAGAGCATGGGAACACCTCTGGTCTGGTGGAAATATTCATTAGTGAAGATCTCTCTATGTTGGCATATATGGATTCTTCTTCCAAGCCCATATCAGGAACTTCTCTGCGCGTGATCATCCTGTAAATCTCCCCCCACTGGTATTCAGGTTTGACACCAGATATACACTTAGTGTCCTCATATATATATTCAGTTTTGGTGACAACTTCCACCTCGGGCTCTTCCTCAACCACAGGGGCCTTCTTCTTTTGCCTCTTTGACATTGTGAACTCTTCCTGCCATAAAATTGTAATATTAATCCATTTCCGGCTGAGTGACAAACTTGGAGACAACAGTGTGTAGTGTGTCATTTCTTCTATGTTTAACATGATGAAATTAGCTAACTAAGACAAATACATGCAAAGCTAACACTGCTGTATGATACCAAAACAATTTTATCAACAAAATTCGAGGCGAAAAATAAATCTACATTAACGTGAAATAAACTTCGGCTCTCTGCGAGTGCCATGGTTGTCGCGCTACGCGGGAAAGACAAGGGGAAAACTATGCAAGCTTTTTCAATGGCGTTTTACAAAATACTACCCATGCGATTCTGACCAATAAAACTACATGCAGTGACATATTCTCTTCCACCAGCTTGGGGTTCAAAACTGAGCAAGAATTGGGTTGCGCGGAACCGCGTAGGCAAAAAATGGTTGGGGCTTAAATGATGCAGGTATCAAAAAAATGGGAAAAACAGTCCAAGCCCCACAGGGAAAGGCCACGACAAACCTATTCCTACCCACAACATCATCACACAGGGTGGATTGGTGCAGACAGCGTAACGGCCGTCTGCACCAAACCCCCTTACACTAAGTGCATGGTCGCATAACAAACGATGGTGGGAAAAAACTATTATGTGGGTCAAACGCCTACACTAATAGTCATGATATGCTCCCCCCCTTACTATATATGCATGTAGCTAACGGGGTGAAGAAAAATGAAATGGTCGCAACAAAAACCTAACCGAGCGAAAACCTCATCAAATGTTCAAACGAAATGGGAGAATGCAATAGAAGCCTACCTGGCAATACAACGTGATCGATGGGAAGAAAGGCGGTTAATCTCCCACAGTTGTGCCACCTGGATGCGGGTACACCGACAACGGGGTCCAAATGAGCTCGAGAACACGACAACGCACGAGAGCGACAGTGAGCAACAGTCCAAAATCGAATAATAGAAAATAAAATAATCCAAATAACTCCAACCCCATATATATATATAGTCCACACGCGTGGCGGGGAAAAGTATCGGATGGCGGAGAGCTTTGGATCGGAGGTTGACAGTATATTTCTTTCCGCAACGGTGGACAGCCAAATCGTTAAGCCCTCCATAGAGACATACGCAGCAGAGCCTCGGAAGACTAATCGTCGGGACAATAGTGGAAACGAGAGCCGCAACGGCGGATCCGTGAAGGATAAATCAATCTGCAACGTGAGTAAAGTCTGAATCGGAAGAAAAACGACTAACACATCAGCAAGGTTAGTGCTTCTTTCATCCGCAATGGCGGAACCGTAAAGGATATCACCGTCCGCAACGTCAGGGTTTTAAAACGACTGGACAACCAGGAATGATAAATCTTTCCGCAGCCGCAACGGTGGAAGCCCAAGGCTTACGGGATTGATGAAAATAACACCGCAGGGTTGAAAACCAAAGCGGCGATCGGGGAAGTTAGCAGTTTTTCGTCCGGAACTGCGGAGGTAGAAGTAATAAAAGTTTCGATGCAAAACCAAAAAGAAGCTGATGTGAAAAACAATGTAACGGAAAGAAAATCAGAGTCAAGACTCGTTATTTCTCCGCAACGATGGGAGCACCAACCAAATAAACTTCCGATTCAAGCATGCTGAAAACGCATTTAAAAGCAACGATAAAGTTTGATCAAACCGTGGATTGTTTTCAAGTGTTAGAGGAAGAATCATAACAAGTGGTAGTTCAATCCAAGCATTAGAAAACCATTCTGAGAAATCATTATTAGATCAGCTCAAAGAAGAAAATCGGACTACTCTAAGCAAAAGGAGGGTCCCGAAATTTTTTGGAATTTTGGGAAAATGTTGCAGCTGCAACAATTGGCGACTACCTGGTGAACCCTAGATTTCTGACTTAACTTCTTCCCAGTGCAAGACCGTCTAGATGAAAAGTTGAAATCTTCCAGATGTTTGTATTCCTAGGCCGGCCAAATTATGCATTTAAATCATTAAGAATTAGTCCATTCTTTGGGAAATGGTAACATCAGAAATATTTGCAAGTCTGAATAACTCTTTCGAGGCCTGATAAGTGAGGTTTATTTTTCCTGTCCTTAGGTATTTCCTAGATTTGACACCACAGGATTGGAACAGATAGTAAACAGCATTATCCTTTTGTTCCTCATCCCCATGCCAACTGCACTTTTGTGCTATTTGAAATTTAGTTCTTTTGAGTCCTCCATTTGCCTTTCTTTCTGAATTTTATTCAGGCTCCTCTATCCATAGTTTCCTTTTGTGTGAGAGAATAATTTGCTTTTCATCTCACAGACGGAGAGGAACTTTTGGCAATTTGAAATTCATGCTTTTCAAAACTTTGCTTTGATACGTATTATTTCTTTTTAAGGAGTTTTGACTCTTGATAGCTTTTAGCTTTCTGAAATCATGGCATGGGATCATTTATATATGATACACTATTTACCTTACTTCCTTTCCGTGGGTCTTTTGCTGTCACCCCCTTGGACATTTTAGATGTGAAATGGATGGAGCCTCGAAATAGTATTCCAGACCTTTTTTACTTATGAGTTATTTACAGGGGTTAAGTAAGACTTCAATGAATGCATGGCCAGTTAGGAACACTACTACTAGAATACATTCTATGTTTTAAAGCACAGTATTTTCCTCAAGATTTCAGTTAACTAAGAACCCTGATGTTTCCATTGCAACCAAAAGTTTGCCTCTTTATTCAAAACTAAAAGAACTACTAACAAAGCAGTAAAAAATAAAAGAAAACAACATCAAAGCAATAAACCAAAAGAAAATAGCATCAAGTATTAAAGAAAAACAATACCAATTTATTTATGTACAAAGCAAAAGAAAAGAAAAAAATTTCCCACTCCTGAAAATCTTTAATCCTAGGCTTTAAGGGGTGGGCTGGATTATAGACATGAGATATCTAACCATGGTCTAGCTGTGCTATTTTTGAAATTGAACACATGTCTACTATCCTACAGTCATCCCTTTCAGCCTGAGGAAGTTGAAGGAGCTCAGGCTGAGTGTCAATCATAGAACTGGCCTTTCTTGAGGTAAGATGTCTTAGCTTAAGCTCAGTCAGATAATTTCCCAGGACAGAATCAACAGATTCATTACCTTCTCCTAGCTTAGTGACAGTATGCTTCATGTAAGGCTCTCTCAAAAATTTTATCTGATTTGGGGTACCCTTGAGAGGTAACAATAAATGAGACCAATCTGAAGCGAAATAACCTTTCAACCTGGAAGACCAATCTCGGTTGAGAATAAGCCCATATCCACCCGGTATGTCAGCCACCATAATGTCAATAAATTGACATATCTTGTTATTTGCAGAAAAACTAATGAGGACATTTTTCATTTCTCCTACTACTTTGACACCTGTGCTATCTAATTGCATTACTTCCCAAGGTGTGGACTCTGGCTGTCCATTAATCTTTTTGCAAACCTCCAGTGGCATAACATTCACCGCTGATCCAGAATCTACCAAGCAATTATGCACATTATGATTCAGGATTTCTAGGGTCAAAAGAAAAGGCGAGGTGTCAGCTTTTTCTTCCCAACCTGGTTCTATGCCTTCTTCTCCTGGTTGGTTTTGAGTGGGTATATCCCTTTTAAGATCTTCAGTTTCTTTAGTTTTTTCCTCATTAACACCTACCTGTTCTTCTAGAGGTTTGACAGGCTCACTGATTAGCTCGGTTTCCTGGTTGACAGTAGTGATTTCAAGTGTTTTATCTTTAACCTTCACATCGACCTGTCTTTTGACATTCTCCTGCAATTTTTTAATCTTCGGCATTATTGCATTGTCCTTAATTGTTAGGCTTGTATATTTTGTTGCTGTAGGTGTGTATTCAGACTTGAGAGCATTCTCTTCTATGTCGAACAGCGAGACACCATTCCATAAGAACATGGTATCATTATCTTGTTTCTCTATGGTCTGGTTTTTCTCTTCTTCTCCATCATTGTCTTCAGTCAATCTAGAATCCAGCAGCTTATTCATCACCAATGTCATCAAATTTAACCATTGAGGACACTTCTTTTCAGAATGAGGTTGTTGGTGGAAAGTGCAGAAATTGTCCCCCCCTACCTCTGTTATGTTCATTGATGCTAAATTTGGGGGAGGGATTTTCCATTGGTTGCTATCCTCTCTTTTTGGATAGTATGGTTTGTAAGCTTTCTGAATTTCCCTTTCTTTCTCCAGATCTATTATTCGGTTGGATAGTTTTTGCATCATTTTCAGCATTCCCTCAAAATCATGTGATTGCTCCTCTTTAGGTTTAGACAGCCATAGGGTTCTTCTTCCGATAGTTTTTTCCTCAGGTTGCTTGGGATAGTCTTCTACACTTTCCCTTTCCACTTCTATCCATTCCGCCTCTTCGTAAGTCTCTACCAACCTAGGTTTGGATTTCATCTTCGCAAACATTGCCAGCTTAGGTCCTAAGGCTGAGGTATAATACTCAATTAAGACTTTGTCTGAGGGTCTGTCAGTTTCAGAAAAGTTCTTTAAGTATGTTGAAAATATTTGAGTAAAATGATGCACCTTCTCATCCTTCTCTTTTCTTAACAAATCAAGACCTTTCATCAACGAGGCATGTGTCTTTTGGGCTGTGTATTTACTTCAGAAAACCCTTTCGAAGGTGTCCCAATCAGGAATAGAGTTTGCAGGCAAACCGAAATACTAGGATGTTGCTGCTCCTTTCAGGGTATGCGGGAACAATCTACAGACAACATCTTCATACTCCCCAGCCCTTAGCCCTTCAATTGCTAAATAGAAAATTTGCAAGTGGTCATCTACAGCAATCCTTTCCTCAGGATCAAACTTGGGAAACAGCTTGTCAAAATCTTGAGGTAGGTTATGCAAAGGAGGTGTGAGGTTAAAAGGTGATCTAGCTCTCCATGCCGGCAATGGGTTGGGATGATTCACAATCACACCAGCCATGAGCATAGGTATAAGAACAAGATTCTGAGCGAATAGGCAAGTCTACTTTGGTCATGTTAAAATCTCCCAAATATCTGTCGGTGGGGTAATCTTGGGAAAATAAGTTTCCACGGCCAGCCATGCACTGGAGGCCCTCCTTCTAGCGCCAGAAATATTGAGGCCTAGAAGTTCGCAGGCAACAACAGCAAGGGATTCTCCCCAGTCAACGTTCCCAACTAGCCCGTGACTGTTTGGTGTAGGGAATTCATCCGGTTTGTGGTCCGGATACCGTAGGTCAAGTAACAAAAACAAAGGTTTTACCGGTTGCATCCCGGTCCACCGTGCATTTTGTATTTTTGACTTAATGTATGAGATGCAAGTGCCTAATTAACAATGCAGGGTGATAAGGATACAAGGAGCAGTCACAACATGATGCGCAGGTTCTTACCTCTCGTCTTAGCACTCACAAGCATCTAAATCACATATGCAGGAATGAAGTAAACTAACTATCTATCTATCTATCTATCCCCGGGGAGCCAAATTGTAATTTACTTATGAGTAATGTGTATGTGCATGCATGATAAAGAGAAATTACAGATAGCTGATATTTCTTCCTACAACACATGAACGATTAAAGATATTTCAACAATCAGATAGCCAATTGTTTTATGAACAACATACATTACTCATGGTGGTAATTCAACAAAATAAACTAGAAATCATTTAAACAAGAACATAGGTTCTAAGAGTTAGAACGATCTCACGGTTAATGGACAGAAAGCTGGAAAAACAAAATAGTTCATCTTTCATCCATCCACAGCATAACATTTGAAATTCCCACCAATTTTTCTCCATCAGGCAAACAATAACTCTTTATTGCAAAAAAAAGTAGTTCTTCTTACAATATTGCTTTACATGTTCAACTGAGAAAAAGCCCCTTTTCCTTCTAAGTCTTCTATATTTATACAAAAGGGTGAGACTGTTGGGTTGCCCACAAGTAACCCTTGGGCTTCCCAACTTTTCACCTCCCAAAATTTTCCTTTTCTCAAATGTTTTTACAAAATCGTTACAAATTACAAAAATGACCAATCCTTCACGAGGAGGGTCCCACTTGGGTGTCTAGAAACTTCTTCCACACCAAAGCTTCAGAGGCGATGCCTTCAAAGGCACAAGGTTCCAGAAACTGAATGTTGATCTGAAACTTCGTAGCCTGGTTCTTTATAGCCTCAATTCTGGCTGCACTCAATCGAAGCTGATCCTCCAAAAGCTGCACACTGATGGCTCAGTGATCTACTTCGCTCCTCAAGATCTAATCATCCAGGGCTTTAATATGCTGTACTTTCACTTCCTCCTCTTGATATCTCTTCTGCAACAGTTCCACAAAGGAGTTGTGGTCCGGGAAAGCATCAAGTCTCTGCTCGGCCTCTGTTTGGCATCGGTTGTAGGTAATAAGGATCCGTCTGAAAAAATCTGTGCATGCTCCTTTTGACTTCTTAACTGCTTTTTTGAAGTCCTCTGCGGTATTTATAGCAAACTCCACTAAGTCATAATCCCGCTTGAGGGCCTGCTGATCCTTTGAAGGTAGTTCTGCTGGAGTTTCTTCATTACTTTCAAGCCTTGCCATTCTTGCAGTCAGGACTTCAAGGACATCCTGAGATATGTCAATGAAATAAGAGGAAGTCTCCAAGATTTCCTCCAATCGGCCATCTACCTCCAGCACTTTACATCTCTCTTCTTCTATGGTAGTCTGTAGTTGCAACATCTTAGCCTTTTGGGCCAATACATGCTCTTTGAACGATTTGAGGTTAACCTGCTACTCCCTTGCTTCCTCCAGAGCAGTTGTTAGAGAAGAAATTTGCTCTTGATGTTTCTTTTCCTGTTCTTGGGTGTGCATCTCACTGGCCTCCAAGATGATATTTTTCTACTCTTCTAGATCTTCTACCTTTCCTAGCAACCATTCCTTCTCCATCTTTAGCTCTTGATATTCTTTCTGCACTTTCTCCAAGCACTCCTGCGTAGTTTCCCTTACTTGTCTCTCCACTTGGAGGAGCTGCAGTTCATCCTTTGAAGACCTCATTTCTTCTTTCATGTCTTCATACTTCCTTTTTAGCCTATTGCTTTCCTCTCTTTCCCTTCGTAATGTGTCTTTCAGCTGGGCAGAGGACTTCTTGGACAGCTCTAAGTCTGTCATAATCTTGTCCACATTATCTTCTGAAGCTTGAACCAATGCGGCTTCGGCTCTAATGGTGAACCTTGGATCACGGTCTGTTCCCAACACAATGGGTGTATCTGTTATCATTTTTCTGGGCAGAACTCCTGTTTCGATTTTCCTTTCTATTCTCTTTACTATCCTCTTTGTCTCCCTATCATAGAAAACAGTGTTGAAATCAGGGATTTCTTCACCCACCTTCTGTACAAAAGGGACCAGTTTTAGTGTGGGGACCACAGGTGTGCTGGCAGCAGGTATTTCTAGGTCATGTACTTCGGGGTTGTCAATATCCTGGGTCTGACCGCCAGTTGTGTCAGAGGTTGACTGCTCTGTCGCTGTTTGAGTCAGCTTTAGCCTCTCTGCTTCCTGTTTCTTAAGCTCCTCATCAAGCTTCTTTTTCTTTTCTTCTTCTTCTTTTCTCATGTTTTCTTCTGCTTTTTGGGCTGCTTCTTGGGTAGCTTTTCTTTTTTCTTCTTCTCCCTGCAGCCACCCTACAGCTTCATGTGCCAACCTTTGGGCATCTTCAACTCTCTTCCTTGCTTCTTCATCAGCTTTGGCCTGTTCATCCGCTCCCTTCCCACCTTTCATGGTAATCTTCTTCTTGAACCTTCTCCTTAAGGCTGTTAGATTCAAGGCACTGTGGAAGACGGATTCTTCCCTATCCCAGTGGTGGGTGTACTCAAAATGTACATTGTTTTCTTTACAATGTTCAGCTACTTTACCGTGGGAGTCATTTCGATGGAAGGGCATCTCACCAAAATGAAACCTCTCCAATTTTTCTACGAATTCATCATCTTTTTTCACTCTGGTAAACCTGTAGCTTCCTAACTTGAAGGGAAAAGGAGGATAGGCGGTCTTCTTATGCTCAAATAGAAAGCTCCCTATTCCATCTAGGAAGACTTGCCTGATGGCCTCCTTATGGATAATGTAGTCTGTGGCATACTGGGGTAATAGGGAGGGCGCTCTGGAACCTCTAAACATCTTGAAGTAAAATCCATCCTCAGTTAAATAATACTCTGCATATTCTTCCATTATTTGCAGTGCCTCTTTTGACATGCATTTTTTGTTA
>LPNX010063341.1:0-126401 GCA_001517045.1 Pseudotsuga menziesii | reverse complement strand
TTGCACTGTTTCATTCTTCAATGGCTGAGTAAATTGTGAGATCTTCTTTGTGAGTTGTGTGTTTGTCTACAGATCTATATGCTCAAATTTAACAGTTTTCCTCCTTCAGAAAAATAAGGCTGTACAATGGCAGGACGAAGTGTTCACATACTTCCCGGTATTGGATGTGGTACTTGTGTGCCCACAGTGGTTTATATGCAGAATAGTCAGGCATTCTTTCCCTATCCCAGATGCACCTGAGGCCGAGGAATGTTTGATTGCACAATATACAATCTACAAGTATGGAACTCATATAGAATTCCGATCTCTTTTGGTGCACTCCTCCCAAAGCCGAGGCCATGCAAGTTGAAAGACTATTTGATACAATGTTGGCCCAGTTGAAAATTGTCCCCTGGGTTGCAACATAAAAAATGATGGGCATCCATTCAAGTTTGAAGAGCCTGCCATGGGCTCTCCTGAAAATCCTATTAAGCATTAAAACTATGAACCTATATGGGGTCCTTAAGCTTGCTGTATCATAATCACCCATTGGCCTGGTTCTGAAATGTTTTCCGGGCAATAGCATTCTTTTCATAGTCTCAACAAGGTCCATTCTAATGTTGTTCATCCAATCATAAGATAAAAACACTTGTGCTTCTGGCAGGTGATAGGATAGAGCTACATATCCGGGGCTATAAGCGGCATAGCCCTGTTTTTCAACATTCTCCAGGATCATTGTTGTTACATCTTCCCGGTGTAGAATCCAACCAATTACTTCAGAGCATGGGAACAGCTCTGGTCTGGTGGAAATATTCATCAGTGAATATCTCTCTATGTTGGCATATATGGATTCTTCTTCCAAGCCCATATCAGGAACTTCTCTGTACATGATCAGCCTGTAAATCTCCCCCCAGTGGTATTCAGGTTCGACACCAAATATACACTTAGTGTCCTCATATATATATTCAGTTTTGGTGACAACTTCCACCTCGGGCTCTTCCTCAACCACAGGGGCCTTCTTCTTTTGCCTCTTTGACATTGTGAACTCTTCCTGCCATAAAATTGTAATATTAAGCCATTTCCGACTGAGTGACAAACTTGGAGACAACAGTGTGCAGTGTGTCATTTCTTCTATGTTTAACGTGATGAAATTAGCTAACTGAGACAAATACATGCAAAGCTAACACTACTGTATGATACCAAAACAATTTTATCAACAAAATTCGAGGCAGAAAATAAATCTACATTAACGTGAAATAAACTTTGGCTCTCTACGGGTGCCATGGTCGTCGCACTGCGCGGGAAAGACAAGGGGAAAACTATGCAAGATTTTTCAATGGCGTTTTAATAAAGTACTACCCATGTGATTCTGACCAATAAAACTACATGCAGTGACATATTCTCTTCCACCGGCTTGGGGTTCGAAACTGAGCGAGAATTGGGTTGCGCGGAACCACGTAGTAAAAAAATGGCTAGGGATTAAATGATGCAGGTAGCACAAAAATGGGACAAAAATTCCAAGCCCCACAAGGAAAGGCCATGAAAAACCTATTCCTACCCACAACATCATCACACAGGGTGGATTGGTGCAGACAGCGTAACGACCGTCTGCACCAAACCCCCTTACACTAAGCGCAGGGTCGCATAACAAATGGCGGTGGGAAAAAACTATTATGTGGGTCAAACGCCCGCACTAACAGCCATGATACAGCCCCCCCCCTTACTATATATACATGTAGCTAACGGGGTGAAGAAAAATGAAACGGCCACAACAAAAACCTAACCGAGCGAAAACCTCATCAAATGTTCAAACGGAACGGGAGAATGCAATAGAAGCCTACCTGGAAATACAACGTGATCAATGGGAAGAAAGGCAGTCAATCTCCCATAGTTGTGCCACCTGGATGCGGGTACACCGATAGCGGGGTCTGAACGAGCTTGAGATCATGACAACACACGAGAGCGACAGTGAGCAACAGTCCAAAATCGAATAATAGAAAATAAAATAATCCAAACAACCCCAACCCCATATATATATATATATATATATATATAGTCCACACGCACGGCGGGGAAAAGTATCGGATGGCGGAGAGCTTTGGATCGGAGGTTGACAGTATATTTCTTTCCGCAACGGCGGGAGGCCAAATCGCTAAGCCTCGCAAGACTAATCGTCAGGACAATAGTGGAAATGGGAGCCGCAATGGTGGAGCCATGAAGGATAAATCAATCCGCAATGTGAGTAAAGTCTGGATCGGAAGAAAAACGACTAACACATCGGCAAGGTTAGCGCTTCTTTCATCCGCAATGGTGGAACTGTAAAGGATATCACCATCCGCAACGTCGGGGTTTTAAAATGACTCGACAACCGGGAACGATAAAGCTTTCCACAGCCGCAACGGCGGAAGCCCAAGGCTTACGGGATCGATGAAAATAACACGGCAGGGTTGAAAACCAAAGCGACGATCGGGGAAGTTAGCAATTTTCCATCCGCAACTGCAGAGGCAGAAGTAATAAAAGTTTCGATGCAAAACCAAAAAGCAGCCGATGTGAAAAACAACGTAACAGAAAGAAAATTGGAGTCAAGACTCGTTATTTCTCCGCAACGGCGGGAGCACCAACCAAATAAACTTCCGACTCAAGCATGCTGAAAATGCATTTAAAAGCAACGATGAAGTTTGATCAAACCGTGGATTGTTTTCAAGCGTTAGAGGAAGAATCATAACAAGTGGTAGATCAATCCAAGCATTAGAAAATCATTCTGAGAAATCATTATTAGATCAACTCAAAAAACAAAATCAGACTACTCTAAGCAAAAGGAGGGTCCCAAATTTTTTTGGAATTTTGGGAAAATGTTGCAGCTGCAACACTACCTCAAGCTGAGTACCTAACTTTAATATTTTCTCTGAAGTACGCACAATGGTTTTCGCTTTTGGTTCAAAGACTACCGTATCCAGGCACGCCACTGCATGATGTCTCGATGGAGTGAAGGGCACCAATCCCAATTCTACAAGAGGGAGGTGACCTCCTGTTATTATAGAGGGAGGATTTTCTGGATTATCCTAAGCATTATCCTTTTCCAGGCTCTCCCTGTCTTTATCTTCTTGCTCTTTTTTTATTAACTTTTCGGCTGCTTGTTCAACTTGCTTTTGTAGCCTTTCTGTTGATACTCTTTGTAGTCGTTCTTCTTCTTCCCTTTGAAGTCGATCTTCTTCGGCCTTCCGTTGAATTTGCTCTTGTTCCTCCCTTTATCTTCGAGCTTTTTCAGCTAGTAGTTTCTTGGCTTCCTCTACTAGCCTTCGAGCTTCTTCTTCTTATTGCTTAGAATCTTCTTCCTGCTGTTGCTGTTGTTTGATGGTGTTGTTGCTTCCTTTCCCCCCTGTTATTGTGATTTTCTATCTGAATCGCTTATTCAAAGCAGTCATATTGCATGAATTTTTGAATATCTCCTCCTCCTTGTCCCAATGATAAGAATATTCAAAATTCACCTTTACCAGCGCACAATTTGCAACAACCTTGCCCTTGGAATCATTCCTCTGGAAACTCTTCTCACTGAAGTGGAAAATTTCTAGATTCTTTACAAATTCTGGTGCACTTTTTACCTTTGAGAATATGTAGCCATTGATGCAGAAAGGCATTGATGGATAAACTGCCTTCCTCATGTCAAAAATAAAATTTCTGAATCCGTCTAAGAAAAGTTGTCTTACTACCTCTTTATGGACTATGTAATATATGGCATACCTAGGCAGTAGTGACGGGGCTCTGGTTCCTTCGTACATCCTCTGATAGGTGCCTTCTTTATAGAAAAAATAGTCTCCCTACTCACATATACCCTCTAGTGCACACTCGGACATACACTTGCACTCCTCGAGAAAGATCAACTAGTATAAAGGCATCATAAATTCTTCACAAATAAGCTTGTAGAAGTTGTGGTACTTGTGAGCGCATAGAATCTGATATGCAGTATAGATGGTGTCTTGGCCTGACTCCAACTACAATTTAGTTTTGGGAAAGGGTACATGCATAAGATACAGTCAATCAAATATGACCCCATGTAGAATTCTGATTTTATTTGAAGTAGGTTTCCCAATGCTCCCATTGCAATAGCTATACAGGAATACAAGTTGTTTGCCACAATGTCAGCCCAGTTAAAAATAGTGCCCTACATGGCCACATGATATATCAGTGAGATCCAACCAATCTTGTAGAACTTCCCATTTTCACCACCAAAATTTTTGTTGAGCATCAGTGCTATAATCCTGTAGGGAGTGCGTAAGCTGGAAGTCTCATATTCACCAGAGGATTTCTGGAGAAATTGTTTCCCAGCAATCATCATCATCTTTGCACATTCGATGTAGTCTAAACTCAAACTATTTATCCAGTCATCTGTCATGCATATTTTTTGAGCAGGTAGATTGCAAACCTTGGCTATGTATGCAGGGGTAAAGGAAGCAAAAGATTTTCCTTCGGTGTTTGATATGATCATAGTACTTGCGTATGCTCGAGGTAAGATGTATTCGATCACCTCGGCACAAGGGAAAAGATATGGGTGTGTGGATACCTTTGTGATTCCTGATCTTCTTATGTTTTCATATAATGATATATCCTCTAGACCTGCATCTGGTACACTTTGATCCTTTATCATGTGGTTAATTTTACCCCATTTAAACTCTGGTTTAACCCCTTGTAACTGCTTTAGTGACTTCATAGATTATCTCTATCCTGGGAAAGATCTCCATATATGAATCCTCATCATGGACCTTGGCCTTCTTCTTCCCACCCTTCTTTGGCATGTTGTGGTTTGAATACTAAAGTTGTAACATAACCATAACAAGAAATAACTTAGTGTTACTGTGATCACACAGCATGCATTCACATCAATAGAATATACTAGAATGAAAAGATACTATTCAGATGCAAGATATCAATGAAACCTAGATAACAAAACATAAGATTGCATTCAGTGTTTAATATGATGGAGAAGAATAAAATGTCTTTACCGATTCATCTTTGAGCATCTTAAGTGACCCTATAATGTAAAGAAATTCTATAGGTTATTGGGATGCATCAACTTGTGGCAAGGTGTACATTAGGTTGAAAACAGACCGAAATATGTTAGCTCAAGTACAAGCCCTAAATGTTGTTTTGGTATTTAGGCCTCCAGTTCTTTAAAAACATGAAGAATGAATCTGTAGCCGGAGCCGAGGGTATTCTGAGGGAAGTTGAAACCCTATTTTGGTCATAAGGACTCGTGAAAACTCCCTAAAACCTAGTGCAGATCATAATCAAAAGGTACATCCTGAACCAGATCCTTAGTGCAAAACCTCGAAGCACAGCTTCCCTAAGTACAAGACATCAATATCTTCTCCTTTTGCCACACATAAAAACAAACCAATAAAGGAGAAAATGATGAGGAACTTGACCTACCACAAAATCATCCATAAAACCCCATCGGCCTGACAGACCCATGTTTATGGCCCAAGGAGAAAAAAAAAATGGTGCGGAGCAGGTGAAAACTGTCATGGCCGAGCTAGCAAACTAGGTCAAAAATCAAAGATGCCAAGGATCCTGATGCAACCCGACTTGGGTAAAACCTACAAAGGTTAATACATCAAAAAATAAAAGCCTATGAGGTTGGGCAATGGCTTTAAAAACCACAGCGGAGGAAAACCCTAACCCCGTAAACATTAAATCCCCCCAAAATGTCTTTTTACCACAACTCCATAACACTAATAGTCCAATGATAAATTTTGAGGTTTACCTAGCAAACATTGAAAGGGTGTCGTGCTTGGTGAAATTGCTTCCCAGCTCCAACGTGAAATCAAAAAATGGACGTGTTCGAATGGAGTAACAGTATGTAAAAACCTCCATGTGCTATATATATAGAAAAAACATCAAACATGCAATAAATGTGGTCACTGGGAGCGTAAATGAAAACGACATTTTTTCGCGCCTAAAAATTCATCGAGGAAATCCTATGATTCAGAATCGGTGAGAAAGAAATAAGTCATAAAATAAAATTTGCGACAGTGTTGGCTCTAACATTTGATTTCTTCCAAAACTATCACAGAGACTCACCAATAGCTCCCAAAAATAAGTCATCAACACAATTCACGGAAAATCTCCGCAGGAAAAAATCGGTCGCAAACTTTCAGTTTTGTCAGACTTATCGGCACAAAACCGCGAGTTATATCGACGCTATCGAAAAAACTTGCTAGAAAGATCCTAAGAAAAGGTGGTCAAAAAAATTGTAAAAAACTTCTGAAGAAAAGGTAACGGATGGCAAAGACGAGTTTCTGTCGATAGCTTCGGCGTCCATTTTTAGTCTAGTTGATACTGTCGGCTCCATTTGGAAAGATCTCCCGAAGAAAAGTCTGTGAACAAACACGTTGGCAAGGCAGCATGAGAACCGACAATAGTATCGGCTCGGAAAGCTAAGTTTCTCCAAATTATTCAATAAAAACTCAACGAATCCTCCCGTAAGGCTTAGGATTTGGATAGGCATAAAAACATCGGATGGAAAAACTGAACCTTCCCAACGTATCGGCTCAACTCAATGAGTTCACTCGACACATCGGAAGGAAAAACTCAGTTCTAACTTAGCAAAAAAAGGCTTTATGACCTGTGAGAATAAAACTAAGTCATGGAAATAAAATTTGAGGAGAAAAAGTAGTCTAAGAAAGGATAAAAGCTAAAAAATATGAGGGTCCCTAAAATCATAAAAACTTTGGGGTAGTGGTTGCAGCAACAACAGGAGGATTGTGTTGAAATTGATTTTAGAGTTGCAGTTGATGGGAGTATTATAGAGTATAGATCCAGGGAACATGGATTATATTAGATAAAGTGATTTTCCCTTGATGATATTCTTACTTCAAGGTTTACTTGACATGAGACAGTTGGTCCAGTTCAGTATATTTCAGTTGCTAAAGGATTTGAGGTGTGTGGAAGGGGTTCTCATGATGATATATTGATGACAATCTTGCATAGTTCAATTATTGTACCATGAGATTTGTCTTCCATGTTTGACTTGATATTTTATAGAGATGTGATATATTTGCAATATGTCCTAGAGAGTTCATGATGTGGTGTTCTTTGAAGGTGACCCATAATGTTGAGGATAATGTAGAATGGAAATTGGTTGTTTCTCCAAAGGGATATTCCTATATATTTATAAGTGGTCATGTTTATAGGAAGATTGATATTTTGTGATAGCATGGTGAATAGTCTTGTTGTAGATAACAATGGTTTATTTCAGGATCATGTCCAGTGATGATTTGAAAATAGCATATTTGATAAAGTTGCAGATGAAGTCGACAAGTGTTGGTGTAAACACTTTCCTTGTAAAGAGACAGTGTTAGAATTTTTTAGATACTTTGAAATTATTTATACCATGTTTGAGGGTATCCATGATATTTGGGTAACACGGTGCATGTTCATCTCTTGGATGTTTTGATATGGATTGTAGCAAGAGATATGGTCCATGATGGATATGCACACTTGAAATAACTTTCTTAGTAGATGCTTGACCTTTGTTGATTCCTGGATCAATCTTATTCTCTTGGATGTTGGAGATATATTACCTAGATGGTCAATTCACTTCATGATGCCCACATGGAGGATTCACTTGGTGGGAGAATTCCCTAGAATGGTTGGGTACTATTATTGATCATGGATGAGGGATTAAAGGCCTAAATTTCATGTGGTAGTCTAGATTCCTATTTGGAGTGTTGCAAATGGCTCGAGGATTCTTGGGGATTCAATATTATTCTTTCATGGGGTAGTTGAATCAATGGTGTACTTTTCTTTAGATGATAGATGGAGTCTGTGGATGCTTAGGAGTGGTGTGGATGTGTATTGTGGAGATACATTGCCTTAGATTCCTTATTGTGCACAGCATCATCATTAGAGCATGACACTTGTACTCCATAGTGGATATATTACTTGTGTGGCATGCAAGAGTCCATGTAGGTTTCTTGTAATGGCTTGTTCCCACGTAGTATTGTTGGCCTCCCTTACCTCTCATATAAATAGAGGAAGGAGATGGAATTTCATTAAAATGACTTGTATGTCCATTATTTCTCACTCTTGTGTAGAGATGTGGCCTAGAAGATGAGTGCACTTGTCCTCTCTCTCTCTCCAAGTCTTCACTTGTACTTGTTTATCTCTCTCTCTCTTGGGAATTGGGGTTTGTTGGTCTCTTTGGAATTTCTTGGAGTTCTAGGGTTAGTGTTTTACTATCAAATATTGGATACGTTTTGGGAAAAAACTATAGGGTGGAATTGTGAAAAAGAAGAGAAGAGGAGAACATCTTTCCTTGGAGATAGTGTTGCAGGGAATCTTTCTTTTGTTCTTCTAATTGGTCAAGCTAGGGCTTGATGATTAACCCTAGTTAAGGAATTTTTCATGGTTGGAATTTATATCCTTGAGAGGAGGCTATGATAAGTACTTCATCATTGAGATTATATATAATATTTCCAACCATACGTACGTATCTTGTGTCAAATTCATATTTGATTTTCGACTACATGTGTTCTTTATATTTTGATATATACATTTATTTATGATCTTACTAATTGGACATAAATTAAGTAAAAGGACCAAAATTTAAGTGATTTGACATCTAAAAATAAAGAAGATAAAGGGATTGTTTTTACCTTGTTTGAGCCATTTCATCATTGATTTCTACCTCCAATGGGTTTCTTGTTAACATCTAGTTTATGTTGCAAGAAATCATCCTTCTATGTCAAGTTCTTATATATTCCTTCCTTGATCATTGATAGTTGATAAATTTCTTATATTCATTCCACCATCGCTTTATGTTGTCTCTAAATTGTAGATGATCCAACCCAAAATTTTGAAACCTAAAGTATTTTGGTCTTATGATGCATGAGTTATCCCATGAAAAACAAATTGAGCAGTGCTTTGAGCCTGCTTCTAATGGAATTTTTCCTATCATGAGTTCTCCTACATTTATTAGTGATTCCAAGACTAAGAAACGATATAATATCACTACTACTTGATTGGATCCTCCATGTTTGTTACATGTTTGACATCCACTATTGGTTTCCACATCAAGCATCATCAATTCATCGATATTGGCTTTGAATTTGGTGCTTTTAGCATCCAAGTTCTCATATATTCCTTTACAATTAAAAGATGTTTCCCAAAGCTTTTTTATTATATGTTTTGATTTTGATCTTTAGGTTCTTTAGTATCTGTTAAAATATGTCATTCCACCATTGCTTTATGTTGTCTCTGAATTCTAGATGATCCAACCGAAAACTTTCAAATATAAAGTATGTTAGTCTTAGAGGGCATGAGTTATCCCATGAAAAATAAATTGACCAGTGCTCTAAACCCGGTCCTAATGGATGTTTTCCTATCATGAGTTCTCCTACATTTATTAGTGATTCCAAGACTAAGAAACGATATAATATCACTACTACTTGATTGGATTTTCCATGTCTGTTACATGTTTGACATGCATTATTGGTTTCCACATCAAGCATCATCAATTCATCGATATTGTCTTTGAATTTAGTGCTTTCAGTATTCAAGAACATTAGATTTCCTCTTTTCTCTGAAAGAGAGGTGATTGTATTGAAGTAAACTCCTACAATCCACCATGTGTCTTTTAGGACATCCCCGTTGTTTTGGATATCAACTAAGAAATTGGTTCCATAAGCATCCATAATGAATCTTGTGTTTGTTGTGCCTATTTTGTGAAAAGTGTTGTAATAAATATTATTTGCATCCACCAATTTTGGATTCCAAAGGATGGTTATCCCTAAAGTTGAACCTCGACTACTGGGGTTCAAGCTCAGATAAATATTAATGATGATTCAATATAATGAAATCAAATCAAAACAGAGCTGGTATGTAATCAAAGGTATGAGAAATAAAATAACCATCACAGAATTGCATGACATAAAGTAAAATACAAATACAGAAGGGATTACGAGCATGAATTTAAGAAATGAACTTGGTTCTGTCACAAAGTATTAAATGGTAACTATACTTTATCATAAGAATCCTATAATGGATTTTAAGATGACCATACACATGATAAAATCGTAATAAAAATACAATTCATAAAACAAAACAAAACAAGCTCATGATCATAATCATATCAAAGTAAGTTCTGTATTAAAGATGCAAAGAGTATTTATGTCTTACAGTTCATATTCAATACTGGATTCCCATCTATGATTGCCACTCCCTACCACATCTAACTACTGGCTATTATATACAAAAACTTATGAGTTTTTGAAACAATCATTAGATCCTACTTTTATGGATCGAATTCTTCAAAAATAGAAAAGTCTCAGACCTTCAAAATCGGAATTAATACATGTGTAATAAAAATAGAATAACAATGGGCATTTGTCAAACTCTAATTACTTTCAAAACTAACTATCATCCTAAGTCTTTGTCATCTAAAGACTCTTAGAAGCTTCTGCTAAAACAGTCAGATCACTTAAAACCTGGGATCTCTTCTACAACCTGGCATATTCAGCATCCTTATTCTCCATTTGATTCTGCGCTTCTTTGCTCTGGGTCTTCATGTGCTCATATTGCTTCTAGATAGCTCTCTTCTCCTTCAAGATATATTTGGATATTAAAAGAAGCTTTTGATAATCAGTTTATTTTTCCTCCAAGTCTTCCTGTAGCCTTTTATTTGCAGTCATCAGTTTTTCATTGATATTTTGAAAAAACTTGGTCTCTTCCTTATATGTTTGTAAAGAATTTTTAATCTGATTTAACTCTGGAACTATCTCAACCTCCTTTTCACCCATAATAACTTCATATTCTTGTATAGATTTAGATACTGAACAATTTTCAAAATATACGTGTTTACTCGTGCAAAACATTTCAGGTATACATCTTGAAATACCCTGAAGATCAATGAAGTTTTCATTTTCTAGATAGTACTGCTCCTTGGATACATGTATAGTTTCCTCACTAAAGGAATCATTTACAATCACAATATTTCCACAATCTTTATTTATGCCCCTAGAATTATGTGTTAGTTCCATTTCTACCTCCATCCTACTCCTTAGCCTAGTCCTAGGCTTTAAACTAATGCCTTCTGAATTTAAAACCCGAATTTGTTCTTATTTCTTTGAATTTATATTTTTTATAACCATGCTTAACGTATCAGGGTTTTTATGATCTTCTTTTAACTATTTACTTGATGTTTCATCTGTAGCTGAAGTTTCTGGAAACAAGTTATTTATTTGCTTTGGCTCTTCTATGAAATCCTTTCCTTCTTCTGCAATATGTTCAGTCTGTTCTCCATGTTTTTTCGTTTGCTGATTCAAATCCTCTACTGCCTTTTTTCCTTTTTCTTTGACCTTCTCTTCAAACCCTAATTCAGACAAAAAACTCTCCCAACTCCGTCCTTCTTTACTCAATTGTGAAATCAACAGAAACTTGATCAAACCCTAGTGATATATAGAACGAGCAGTGTGTTCTGGATGGGTTTGTACCCATGTGAGCATCTTTTGCAGGATTTTTAACAAATAAAATGGAAGATTAAGTTTTAAACTCCCATTAAGATGCATTCACAATCTCAAATGACACTTGAGGATTCTATCATAGCGACCTTCATAGGTGATGTAATTTTGAACCATTTCCAATGGAATTTTCCAATTGGGTTTGATTTTACTTACATGAATACCGTTTTTCCAGTCCAGTTTCTCAAACCATGGCAACAAGAACTCGCCATAATTGCCCTAAAAATATTGCTACTTGAACCACTTTTCTCCTTGTGTTGGAACCCCTATTGCTTCTGCAATAGATTCTTCATCCATTGTAACCCTCAAATTCTAGAACTCAACCACTCCATTTCGATAATTTTTAATGAAAGCCCGAGTCACCTGTATATTATAACCCTGCAAATTTTTGCAAAAGGGAAACCAACCAGCATTTCTTATTAACTGATCTGATCTCGAAGATTGCATTATCCACTGTGTGTTATCCGATTCAAGTCTACAGATTAAACCCCTTAGCCTCCTTTTCACCATAGCATCTACATTTTCATCCATTGCTACCTTCGACATTCTGCAAATTTCACATAATACAAACCATGTAGACCTAGTGTAATTCGATAAAGCAGCATTAAACAGGTTTAATGTAATATTAACATGTCACTATCAACATTGGTACCATATGTCCATCATGTTTAATAATGTCAAATGCCTTGACCTCATACAAAACACCTGTGAAAGCACAGAGCATGCCACGATCAACAGGTTCATACATTATTTAGATATGCCTTCAAAGAATAATGATAATGCATTAAATCATAGTACCATCATTTCCATGTGTACAATCTTCACCATGTGTTCAATCTATCCATGTACTTTCACTCCATTATTAAGCTTTAAATCAATATCATGAATTAGACCAACTGGCAGTGCTGCAATATTTTCCTTCTAATATATGCTGCCAGTTTATATAACAAAGTTTATACTAAATTTTCATAAAATCCCTTGCTCTAATACAAACCCATAACTTTAAAAGATAAATTATTTGAGCTTTCAAAAAGAAATCATAATAAAAATCATGACATGCAAGGGTACAAGGAAAAGAATAAGGTAAAACTAGGTTTATGAACTCAAATAAGAACCTTAAGCAACAAATCTAAAATATAAAATCCTGGGATAAAAATGAGAAACAACCATAGAGATAACATCTGGCTCTGACTGGGAATAAATCTCTCCTTGTGAGGCTTTAAGAACATCTTGACCTGTGCCTTCTGAAATCTGCTAAAGTCATAACTTATGTCTTATTGGGCTGGAGTCTTATTCATGAAACTAAAATGATATATACAATGAATATGTACAATGACCTTCTGCCACTCAATATGTGTGGAAATACTTTAGAAAGCGTCCATTCACTGGACCTACAACCTCCTCACCACTCAAATTCTGTAAAACAAAAGTATTATTTCCCAGAATCTTAATCACTGTAAAAGGCCCTATCCACAAATTATAGAATTTTCCATGCTTACCTTTTTCGTCCTTTCATGCATCCCATCTGAGAACAAGGTCACCCACTGCAAAAACATCTTTTTTAACTTTCTTATCAAAAATTTCTTTCACCTTTTTCGTGTGCATCTCAGTTGTATTTTCAATAGTTTCTCTTTCTTGTTGCAATTGGATTATCTGAAACATTCTTCTTCTTATATCATCAGGTTCTTCTTTTATTTCCTACAATAATTTAATTAATGGGGAATCTAATTGAACAGGAAACAAAGCATCAACTCCATATACCAATTGAAAATGGGATGTCCCAATTGAATTCTTTATAGTTACTCTATCAGCCCAAAGAGCAAATTTTAATTTGGTATCCCAGCTCCTTTTATTTTCAAATAACATTTTCTTGATACTGTTCACAATATTTTTATTGCTAGACTCTACTAATCCATTACCGTGTGGGTAATATGGTGTGGACTGTTTCAAGCTAATATTATTTTCTTCACAAAAATTCACCATATTTTTTTACTTAAAAGCAGGAGCATTATCAGTAATTAATTTCCTAGGGCATCCAAATCTGCTAAGAATATTTTCCTGAAGGAATTAACTATGACTTGTTCAGTTGCTCTCCTTGTGGGGATTTCCTCCACCCACTTAGTGAAAAAATTAGTGGCAGTTGAAATCCATTTGTGCTGACCACTAGAAGGAGGATGAATTTCTCCTATGAAATCTAAACCCCATTGCTGAAATGGAAAGTTTATTGTTATAGGTTTCAAGGGTAATGACTGAAGTTTATGCTTACCTGCAAACTTTTGACACTCCACACATGCTCTGACCTGATGATATACATCTAAGAAAAGAGTAGGCCAATAATACCCTACTCTTAGGATTTTAAATGCAGTTTCTTTCCAGTACTTGTTCCCACCACATACTCCACTATGCAATTCAGCAGTAACAACATCAACTTCTTATTTTTCCAAACATTTCAACAATATTCTGCCAGGACCTTTCCAGTACAAGACTTGATCCATTAAAACGTATTTAATTTCTCTAAGTTTCAATGATCTACATTCATTTATATTCAATTCTAGAGGGCATTGTAAATATAAAAGGAAATATACAATTTCTTTATACCAAGAAGAATCACAATACCTACTATAAATCTGCTGCCATATCTTGTTCTGAATTTTCGGCCATCAAATGAAGATTTAATACCTAACAATTTGATTCTATTAGAAGCTTGGATAAACCCTGACCTTTCACCAATTTTGTTGGTTTAATATCCATGTCATATTCCATAACCTTTGCTATCCATCTGCCTCTTTTTCCCTCGCTGTCAGGTTGTACTAAAATATCCTTCACTGCTGAACTTGGAACATATGCCAAAATCTTGGAATGTAAAACATATATTTTGAAAAATTTGAGAGCTTTAACTAATGCATATGCTTTCTTTTCCATTGTATTATATTTAAGCTTTGAATCTCTTAATGTTTTACTAAAAAAAGAAATTGGTTGTTCCAAGCCATCTGAATTCTTTTGCAATAACACAGTAGCTATGGTATCTTCAGATGCAAATGAAAAAATTGCAAAATATTTAGTATAATCTAGAGCTATCAATACTGGTGCTTCTATCAATGCATTCTTTATTGCTTCAAATAACTATCCAGCTTGATCTGACCATTTAACCTCCCTATCCTTCTTGAGCATCTCAGTGATATGTTTGATAATTTCAGCGAAATTAGGAATGAACCATCTTAAAAAATTAATTTTCCCAATGAAAGATTGAATCTCTTTTTTATTTCTAGGAATAGTAATTTTTAGGATGGCTTTTACTTGAGAATTAATTAGTTTTGTAGGGTAGAGAATTGATGCTGCAACGTTGAGTACTGGAGGGAAGTAGACGAAGACGGCATTAGGGTTTTACCCTGATGAGGTTGGGCGAGTGGCGACCAGGTTGCACTGGTCTGCCTGCGGTCAACGGACTTGGGCCTCCTGCGGAGAGCCATGGCGGCATCGGGGTAGGGGGATGCTGCCTCGGTAGGAAGAGATCCAGCGCCTGGATGGGAGAAGTCAGATGAGGAAGGATCCGGAGGTGGAAGCCACATAGGAATCAGGATAGGAAAGAAGGTTGGCCTGGGTGGTTTCCTTCCGAAGACCACCTCCATCCCAGCGATTCAAATAAGATCTAAGGCAATTAGAGGCAAGATTGAATCATGGAAGGAAAAGGCCCTAATCGAGAAATTTGTGGGGATATGGCCGAAGGAGAAATACCTGGTTAAATGGATAAATAGTGTGTGGAACCCCAAAGGGCACTATGACCTTCATTTAGGCTCAAAGGGATTCTTTACCATTATCTTTTTTAACCAGAAAGACAGAGATAGAGTCATGGAGGGAGGCCCGTACTTCTTCTTCTCAGCTAGGTTATACCTTCACCCATGGAAGGAGCGTTTTAACTAAGAGACGGAGGATATGACGGTCGCCCCGATCTGGATTCGCCTCTTCTCTCTTCCGGGTGAGTACTAGGATGTGGATACCCTGAGGGACATAGGAAACACTTTGGGGGAATTCATAAAAATAGAAGAAAAAACCAAAACCGAAAGGTATACCTCATTTGCTCGTATCTATGTCTATATGGATCTCTCCAGAGAACTCCTAGAAGCAATCAGTTTAAATTGGGAAGATGAAGAATGGATTCATCCCATTGACTATGAGAAACTCCCCTTCAGATTCCGTCACTGTCATGACTATGGTCATATTGGAAGGAACTGCCCCAAACTAAGTCCTGGGGCTGGGCTATCTGAACCTCGTTAGGATTAAGATTCTGAAATGGATGGGTTCACATGGGTTAAAAACAAAAGAAGAAGCAGAGAGGGAGGAAGACCCAATGCAAGAAAGGAGTAGGTGACAAAGGACCAAATATCCAGAAACCCCTTCAAGGCTCTGGGGTTAGAGAACAATGATGGGGGAGTCCTCATTGAGAAACCTGTAGTAGATCAGTAGGAAAATCTCATCAAAACACCATAGGAAGAGGATGTGCAGCAGATGGAAGGGACAGAGAGGAAGAAGGAGATGACATGGAACTCGGTGAGCTAGATCTGGACGTGATTGAGGAAAAATCTGGGAAGAAGGGTCAAGGCTACATTTCTCGAAGTCATATCGAACTCCTGTAGGAGGAAATCATTCGAACAAGCGCCCATGAGAGTCTAGGGATTGACCCAGATTCTCAAAAAGGTAGTGAGAGGAAATCCCCAGAAGAAGAGTTAAGAAGAGGTAGGAAGATGAATAAACAACGCATAGCAGTAGTGGGAGTTCAACCAATTGAATCCATCCAATACCCAACAATCAGGGCGGCCTTATCAGAAGTTAAAAAGGGTTGTCAATGAAGATCATATCGTGGAATATAAGGGGGTACAGCAACCCCAGGAAGTGAAAAACGCTAAACAAGAAAATCAGACAGGAAATCCCAGATATCCTTTTCCTTCAAGAAACAAAATACTGCCTTAAGGGCTTAGAGAAAATTAGGGACACAATTTGGAAAGGCAGTCATCTCATGGCTCTAGATGTAGCCAGACAATCTGGTGGTGTGGAAATTGTTGAGTCCACAATTGGTCCCTTTTTAACCATCCTTAATCACCTTTTCTTCCCTTGTTTTACACTGTTCAGCATGCTAATCAGACCTGTTTTCCTCACTCTATGCCCTAAATTTCCAAGGTAAGACTGATTATTGTTTTATCCTATTAATTCTTATGATTGTGACAATTAAGGCTGTTTATCTCTCGAAATTGTGCTAATACGTTGTGATTTATGAAGATAGCACAAGATGAGTTGACTGCAGGAAAGTGGAGCTGAACAAGTCTTGAAACAAGGGGCGTTCGTGATTGAAGGAGACCCTCAATCCTTCAATCATCAATTAAGGCATGTGGTTCCTATGCTACCCTCCAGACAGAGCCATACAAAGTAGCTGTAACAGAATGTGCTACGATTGGGGGATCTTTAGTATAGCTGTTCGAATATTATGGCGATCTAGGAAGATTGCCACTTCTGGGCCAGCTTACAGCTCTTTCTCATTTTCTATATTTGCACCACACCACGTTTTGTAACAAACCATGTTATTCAGGGCGCCTGAAGATCAGAGATCTTCATGGCTTCCCTTTGTAATAGGATCGGCTGTTATGGTCCGTATGTATAAAAATGAGAGGCTGCCTCGACCCAGGGAGTTGGAAAATAGATAATTCATTCTTGTATTGATAGTGGAAGTAATCTGTATTCATTCTTCTTTTTAATACAAAGAGTCACCGCTGATTTAAGGGAGATGTACATTGTTCATCCAGCGTCTCTGTGTGAAGGTTGGGCCCGCCTTCCGCAGAGATTGCTGAATTAAAGTAGGATATCTGAATTTATTATCATGTGATGTTCTGTTGATTATATTGCTTGTGTACGCAGTAGTGGCATGTGTGAATTTGCAGTATTACATTTTCCTGAGATTGGTGATTGCTATAGATTAACAGTCGACTGAGTAGGAAGTTTCCTTTATGCAATTCATTCAACAGCTGTACACAGCTTTGTTCATCTCACGGTTTCAGATTGTCATCCCACGAATCCTTGCAACTATTTTACTGTTACAGTTGTTAACTTTCATTTCTGCAATTCAATTCTTTAGAGTAGCTGAACTTGATTTGCTGCAATTGAATTTCTAGATTACGTTCCGTTTATGTTTATGGATTTCAAGAGTGGTTAGATCGAGTCGGCAAAGCATTTATTCTGGGATATGAATAGGATTTCCTTTCTGTCTGCAATTGTCATTTGAATCTGATTTCATTTCTTGTTGATATATGGTAGGAAGCAATTGAATTTGTAGTGTTTAGAAGGTTGGTGGGATTACACAGGTTCTGATGGATGAACATGGTTGTTAAGGGTAAAGTGTTTAATTACAATGATTTGGTGTTTAAGCATAAATTGTGCATCTATCCTTTGAAATAAAAGACTTTCCTGGGTTGACAATAAATCTCGTATGCTCTGTGTGTTGATAATAATTTATCTGCATTTAGGGTGCTCGACAGCAATTCTTTGGAAGCCTAGGATGGTGGAGCTTTCTGACTAGAGCGCAAACAAGTTTGCTCTTATGGCAAACTTTCGCATCCTGGATTTAGGAGTGAAGGTCTCCCTAGGGAATGTTTATGGCCCCAACAGTTTCCCTGAGAAGCATTCCTTCATGGATTTCCTCAACTAGCTCAAAGAGCAAACTGAGGTGGGAACTTGGGTGCTCGGAGGGGATTTCAACCTTATTGCCAACCTTGGGGAGAAGAAGGGAGGAAGATGATCTCTAGACAAATACCAGGAATCCTTCAGCAACTTTCTATCCCAGAGCTTGATCGTTGACCTAGAAACAGGAAATGGATGGTACAGTTGGAACAATAAGAGGGGGGGGAGCATTTGGTGGCCTCTTGCCTTGATTGATTCTTGGTGTCTAAAAATATTATGCATAGGACGGGGGTAATTATGGCTAATTTTCTTCTAGCATCTAGCTCTGATCACTGGCCCATCAGCCTATCCTGGGATTGGTCTTACCCACCTATGGGAAAACTTTTTTTTTTAACAATTCTGGATGGAACATAAAGACTTCAAGGACCTTGTCAATCAGCGGTGGCAGGAGCTGGTCCCCCCCCAAGAATAGTTATGTACCACTTTCAGCAGAAACTCAAGGCTCTGAAGGCCAAAATCCACACATGGAATAGGGAGGAATTTGGGAACATCTTTGTAGACAAAAACAATTTGTTAAATGAACTAGACCTCATCAACAGACAAGGCATGGAAGTAGGTTGGTATGAGGACATGAAAGCCAAAGAGAAGGACTTAATTAGTGAAATCGAGGCTAGGGAAAGGCGGGAAGGAATATTTTGGCAACAGAAGGTGAGGGTTAAATGGCTACATGAGGGAGAAAGAAATACTAAATTCTTCCACAACTCAGTGATCCAGAACAGGAATAGTTCTAGAATCTAGAAAATTAAGAAAAGGGATGGTAGCAGGGTGGAAACCAGATGGGAGATGAGGCTGAACTCACACAACACTTCTCATATATTCTTAGTGAAGATGGTGAGGATAGAGGATGGTATATTGAACAAATTACCAGCTTAGTTCCCAAGGCAGTCACTAGAGAAAACAATGAAATGCTGACCAAGCCAATAGGGATGCAGGATGTAGAGGAAGTTGTTAATCAAATGGCCCTAGGGAAGCTCATAGTCCTGATGGTTTCACAACCAAATTCTTCCATCACTTCTGGGATCTTGTCAAGGAGGACATGCTGGATATTGTGGAGGAATCCAGGGACAAGAGGGGTGTCCTCAAAGCCTTCAATGCCACCTTCCTCACCCTAATACCCAAAGAGACAGGGGCAGACACTCTTGACAAATTCATACCAATAGCATTATGCAATGTCATTTACAAAATCATCTCCAAGGTCATTGCTAACCGGCTCAAACCCCTTCTCCCGAAGCTTATCAGCCCAGAGTAGTCAGGCTTTATGGAAGGAAGACAGATCCTGGATGGGGTCATTCTCGTCCATGAGGTGCTGCACTCACTCAAAATCATGAGGCTTCCAGGTATGATGATCAAGTTTGATACAGCAAAGGCTTATGATAAACTAAATTGGAAATTCATGGAGAAAATGTTGGAGGCCTATGGTTTTTGCCAAGGATGGGTGGAATGGGTTATGGGTTTAGTCACAACTCCCTTATTCAACATCCTCCTTAATGGATCCCTGACTAACACCTTCCAGCCTTCTCGCAGTATCAGACAAGGTGACCCTCTTTCTCCTTTCCTCTTCATCCTTATGGTTGAGGGTCTGAGTCACCTCATCGCAGCCTAAGCTGACTGAGGAGAAATAAGGGGGTTAAAGGTCCACAATGGAATGACACCTCAGACACACTGACAATTTGTTGAATATACTATGTTTATGGGGCACCCTTCAGTCCAAGAAGCACAAAGCTTCAAGAACAGCCTGGATCTCTTCGCAAAGGCCTCAGGCTTGGTTTTCAACCCAAATAAGTCTCCACTGGCCACTCAGAGGAACATATTACAGATCTTGGGCTCTTCGAAAGGTGATTTCCTGTCCAAATACCTTGGGATCCCCCTAAGGGTGGGAAGGCTACAGAAAGAGTCTTGGCAGGAACTATTGGATAGAATGAAACAGAAACTTTCAAGCTGGGTGCTGCATCCCTTAAATTTTCCCAACAGATTAATCCTGGTCAAATCAATTATGCAGCCTATGCCTACTTACCTCTTCTTGATTCTGGCTGCCCCCAAGTCTATCCTCAAGGAAATTCGAAGGTTGCAACGAAATTTCTTATGGGGTGGTTGCAAGGAGAAAACTAAATTCTCTCTGGTGTGCTGGGAGGATATATGTCGGCCAAAGGAGTAGGGAGGTTTAGGCCTTAGAGACCCTGAAGTGATGTCTGAGATCCAAGGAGCCAAATTTTGGTGGCGATGGGTAAACCACACATTGGAGCCATGGGCCAAGCTTTGGCACATTAAATACACTCGAGACTGACCCATACAGTAATTTATTAGATTCAATGAATCCCTAAGTGGTTCCCCCATATGGCTGAAAGTGCTGGCAAGTAAGAATATCGTCCAAGATCATAGTTTCTAGGAGATCAGGGATGGCAGCAGGGCAAAATTTTGGGATGATTCATGGAATCAGCTTCCCATCCTTGCCAAAGACTCGAGATGGTTGCATATCAAGGATAAGGCGATTGAGGAGGGAAAAATCCAGGTGAACTAGTCTTGAATGATCAGAAATCATATGGAGCAACGCCAATGGGATTTTCAGGAAAAACCTAATCTCACAAGCGTGTCTAATTGGGAGGCCTTTCAGGAAGAAATGAGCAAATGATTCATCAAGGTTCAGGAAGGTCATGATGTCTTAAGATGGGGATACACCAATAGAAGCTCCTTTAACATTAAGGAAGCCTAAAACATCAGGGTCAGTCGCCATGCAGAGGTTGACGGTATCTAGAAGAAAATATGGGCAGTAAACCTTTGGCCCAAGGTTGCTCTTTTTGTATGGCTGGTTGCCCAAGGAAGGATCCTAAATAGTGAAAACTTAAGAAGAGAGGGCTGAAAGGACCCTTTTAATGTTTCCTGTGCTGCCAAGAGGAGGAATCCATGAGCCACCTCCTGGATAAATGAACATATGTAGTAGCCATTTGGGACAAAGGAGCGATGGGATTTCGGGGAAGTGATAGAAGGCTGGGCCAACCGGCTCAAACCCTTAAAGGTTGGCACCCAAGAGCTTATAAGAACCCTATCATTAGATCAATCTGGGATGCCTTCCTAGGTATGAATATGTGGTGCCTATGGAAGGAATGGAACGCTCGTATTTTCAGGGACCAACATAAAGATGTGGAGACAGTGTGGAAAACGGTGAAGGATAACTTGTTGTCCTCCATTCGATGCATGCAATGGCATGATCAGGACAATATTACCCCCCACGAAGAAGCTCACATTGCTATGAATTGGGGTCTCTATATATCCATGATGGATGGCTTGTGAAGACGGGACAAGATATGCCAACCTTGTAGCCCGAACCTCTGGACCAGCCGTCCCCCTCAAGTCTTCAAGCTAAATTTCGATGGAGCATCCAGGAGAAATATGGGTCCAGCGGGATTTATGGGTCTATGCCGTGACCATGATGGAAGGATAGTGAAGGTGTTCCTGGGATCAATAGGTGTGGATACTAATAACTCATCCGAACTGGAAGGAATAATTCAAGGCCTCGAGGTTTTGATCAGGGGCAGCCATTTTCCTGCGATCATCGAAGGAGACTCGCAAATTCTCATCCAAATGGCCAAATGAATGGTGAATGGTCAAACTTTAGATAAAGTATCTCCCAGCTGGTGCCTTGCCAGCAGGCTGGACCATCTTCGTGCTCTCCTCCACACCTACCCAGTGATCTCCTTTTGCCATGTTAGACGGGAGGCCAACAAAGCAGCCGACCTTCTGGAAAATGATGTCGTGGAAGGCGGACTGGGATACTGATGCAACAGACTGGAGGATTTTGGGGCAGAGGAATGGGCCCAACACTGTAAACAACTAGCCTCAAGGGACGTGAACAGTGAGGCACAGATGGCACATCCAGAATATGGCAGGATAGATTGGGGCAGGAGGCGCGAGGACGCCCAAACTAGACCAACCTAATGTTGTGTGGGCAATTTGGTTTAAATGATCGTTGTAGTTGGTGGATTTCCTTTACCATCATTTTGGTTAATGCTGCAGATAATGATAAGATGGGCAATATGCAATGGGATCGTTGGCAGTATTGGGTTCTTAATTACCTTAGGAGGGATGCTACAGATTCTAGTATGAGGGCTATCGTTCTCATGATAAGCCTGACGTGAGCTAAGGACGGGGATGGGAGATATCCCACATGCTTCCCCCTTTCTTATGCTGCAAAGGTCAGGCCTCCCACCATTTCATGTTGAAGCAAAGTGTTCAGGCCCTCGATCCACGTTCTCACCCCTGTCTACCCCCTGGTGTTTGAATTTGTTGGTGCTTCCCAGCGTCGCTTCCTGCTTCTCTTCTACAATCCTACCCTCTGTGTTATGGCTCCCAAGTGGCATTTTAAGAGATATTGGTGCACTAGAGAGGTGTGTGCCCATCCTGATGACAAGGGGAAGTCCATCCTGCAGCGGACTCGTCAAACCACTAGGGCCCAACTCTAGGCCCAGGAGGAGGCCAAACACTTCAAAGAGCATGTTTCGCTTGGAATTCGCCGAGAAGTTGAGAGGGTGGTCAAAGAATTATGGATTGAGGTGAAACATATGCCAAGGGAACACCTGCATGAGGAGGTGGTGGACTGGGTCCTAGACCCTGGTAACATGGCTGGCCAAGCCTCCACTTATGACCTCATGCTGATGACTTATTGGGTGAGCATGTGGCTAATGGGTCACTTCTCGGTGGTGCATGAAGCCAAGGGAGATGGAGACGCGGAACCAGTGCACTTTTGGAAAGAGCACAACAGTGAGTGCCATACTATGCACCAGAAAATTGACATCATAGTGACCAAGTTGGGATTCTCGTTTCATTCGGTTGATCGAATAGCTCTGGAATGTGCTCGATCACGGGCAAGGGATAGTAGGAGCGGACCAGTGGGTGCGGGAGTATCAGTGGGAATCTAGAACGTTGTTATTCCCCAACATGCCGGTACAGCATCATACCTATCTGTGTCACCCCGATGGGGACCCTCTCCTCCTAGATGGGTCTGATCCTTTCCTTTTATGTTTGAGTGTTTACAGGATGTAGTTTCAACTAGAATTTTCTTAAGTAGTCAATGTAGTAGCAGTAGCGATAACCATATAGCTTATGGGGATTTCTGAATTTTATAGGTTTTATAGCAGTTCTGTTTTGATAGGGGAAGGGAAGCTCTGTAATTTTGATAAGACTAGATGTATTGGGGGTAATTGGAAGACATGGGAAGAATCTATATATTTTTTGAAAAAAAGAACAAGTCTAGATCCGGATGGGGTCGAGGACACTCCGGTCTTTAGACTGCTCTAGATGAATATTTGCTATGTAATTTTTCCCCTATAAAGTAATACAATGTTTTATTTAAAAAAAGAAAAGATGGCTTTTACTCACTCGGGATATATTTTGATTCCTTCAGCAGAAACAATGTGCCCTAACAACTTACCTTCTTTCATAGCAAAGTGATACTTCTTTGGGTTTAATGACAAACCAAATTTTTTGCACTTAATAAAAACTTGTCTTAGATGTTTTAAATGATCTTCATCAAACTTGGAGAACACTGTGATATCATCTTTATATATTACTACAAATTTTTCATTCTCCCCCACAAAGGCTATGTCCATAGCCCTCTGAAATGTGGCACCTGCGTTCATAAGCCCAAAAGGAATTTTGTCGTACATAAAAGTCCCCCATGGAGTTGTGAATGTTGTTTTTTCTCTGTCTTTAGACTGTACTACAATATGGTTATAACTAGAAAAACCATCAATCATTGAAATTCTATGAGACACTACAACTCTCTGCAAAATCTGATCAATTTTTGGTAATGAATAATTGCCTTTCAAACAAGATCTGTTCAAGTTACGGAAGTCAACACAAAGCCTTATTTTTCCATTTTTCTTACATACAGGCACCAAGTTTGCAATTCAGGATGAATATCTCATAGGTACAATAATTTTAGCATCCAACATTTTTTTTACCTCCTTTTCAATTACTGGCAGCAATGTTGGGTTAAGCCTTCTAAGTTTCTATTTAAAAGGCTTAGTATTTGGTTCAAAGGAATTTTATGCTGAACTATGCTAGTTTCATAAGTTCTTAAATCTTGATATGACCAAGCAAAAATGTCCACAAATTCTTTCAGCAAACTAATATATTTTTTCTTTTCTTTTTCTAACAGTGATTTTGACATTCTGATCATTTTAGGTTCAGCTTCAGAACCAATGTTATAACCTATAATATTCTCTTCAGTGGTCTGCAAGGTGGGCTTCAACAATGTATCATCTTTTCAAAACAACCTCTCAAGTGGAACAAGCCCCTTAGGAATGAAATTTCCTTTTAATTCAACAATCTTATGATCAGTTATTGAATCATTTATACAAGGTTCATTTTCCATTAATTCAAAATCATGTTCTTGATCAACTAAATCATTTGAAAATTCACCTATTAACTCCAAAAATTTGTTTATCTCTTGATCATCATGAAAAACTTTCCAGTGTTTAATGTCATCTGGAACAGATGGCCTGTATCTCACATCAATTGGATATTTCAAATGTGTCACTTTTGGAACCTTAAAGTAAGTTGTTGCTAAGGCTAGGGAATCAACTGTTTCATTATATTCTCTTGGAACAAAAGTTATATTGAAAGCTATAAAGAAATTTTCTATTAAATCCCAAGCCTCATTTCTATAAACTTTCAACAAATGTTGCTTTACCTGGTAAACATTCTTTACTTGTTGGATTACTAATTCGGAGTCACCAAACACAACAAGCTCTTGAATACCCGAGTCTTTTGCTCCTCTTAATCCAAGAATCAAAAACTCATACTCAACAGTATTATTGGTTGTTTTAAATTCCAACTTGTACATAAGATAAATGACCTCACCTCCAGCTTAAATCGGTAACACTCCTACTCCTACTCCCTCCTTACTTGACGAACCATCAAAATACATCTGCCATAAACAATCTGGTTTTTCTTTCTTTGTCTGAACTGGAATATCTTTATGTACTTGTAAAACGCCTTCAACCTCATCACTTAATTGCAACATAGAAGAACCAAGGTTCTCATCAATTGAATAAATTGGATGATTATTAGGGTGTTTACTGTCACTTACCAAGTATGCCATCTGTACTTCTCTGTAAAGTCTTCTAAATTCTCCTCCAAACAATGGAATTGTAGCATATGAAAGGTCCATTTGCAGAGTTCCTCCCACTCTATTTGCCCAAGATCTAGACAATAGCATACCAAATTTAAGAGACTCATATCTGCTAAAACTATGTCCATCAATACACTCTTCATAGGTACTTGATTCAAATTCACCACAAGATCTTTAATAACCCAAATACACTTCACTTCCCTAGAGTCAAATGCATACAAATCATGATATGGTTTAGTAACACTCATCCCTAAAGCTTCCATGACTGCTTTTGGCATGAGGTTATGTGAAGCTCCTGAATGAAGAAGACAATTGTGTACTAATTGTTCATGCACTGAAAGAGTCACATAAAAAGGAGGACATTTTGAATTATCATCAGGCTGATCAAAAGTTTTAGAACCCACAGTGATGGTAGGTTTTTCATCTTAAAAATTGATTTCATCTGATGGGATAGAATTCACTGCATTTTTAAAAGTTTTAAAAGTTGCTTCCCTGTAAGCTTTGTTTTTTATCAACTCTGTTAAAGGAACAGGGATCTTAACCTTATTAAGTTCATGCTCCAAATTAAACCCACCTACAGCTTTATTAACTTCCTCCATACTTACCACTTCATCTCTTTTCTCTTTTACAAATTGTTTCTGATTTAAAGGCATATTTTGTTTAGGAGGAACAGTTTTCACAATCTTCTTAGCCTATGTTGCATGTCTTACCCCTGATCTAAGACCATATGACTTATGTGGAATCTCCTGACAAATTTCAAGCATGGACATTTGATAATCATTTTCTTCATAATGATCCAACACTGTAGCATGATGATAATCATCTTTAGTCAAAAAATGAAAAGAAGAATCATCATCAAATTGACTAATATTATGTTCTTGTTCTTCAAAATCATCTAACTCCCCTTCATCTATCTCATATGACTCATCATCTCTCACATGATTATTTTGAAATGGAGGTTGAATCCTTTGCTCTTCATTTTCTCTCCTCTCCCTCTGAATATCATTATTTCTTCTTTCTCTTGGCAAAAACCTAGGGATGAAAGGTCTTCTGAATTGGTGTTGATTTCTTTCTCCTTCAGGTATAGGCTTGTTCTTATTTTTATTTCCCAACTCCAACCTATCAATCTTAGCAGATAAATTTTTAATGATTTTATTCATTTCATCCATTTTACCGTCTAAATCTCTTCCTGTAGAATTGGATGGAGTAATTTATTTTTTACCTTTTTTATCTACAATTTGATATTTTGTTTCCTCTTTGAGTTTGTTTGAAGCCAAGATATTAGACTCCATTTCCAATACTGCATCTTGCATATTTATAAGTGACACAGACTTTCTTTCTCTCAACAACAAAGAAAACCCATGATCAAAAGAGTTTGCATAAGTTAACTTCGCTGATGTCTCAGAGGGTTTTATTTCAGGTGGTATTCTACTCTACATTTTATTGAACCTTTTAGAAAAATATCCCACAGCTTCATCTTTCTTTCTTTTCAATGATCCAAACTCTGTAATGTAGTATAAATAATCTTTAGTATCTCCCCATTGTCTCATGAACACCTATTCTAAAGCACCTATACCATCTATAGAGTTTGGTGGTAACTCTCTAAACCATTTTCTCACTTCACCATCTAAACTTTGAACAAAAACTCTCATCCAAACATCTTCATTTTCGAAATTTTGATTGTCTGCATAACTCAAGTATGTATTCCAGTGCTCTTCTGCTGTAACATCTCCTTGACCATTAAATATCGAAAGATATTTTTGGTAATCTCCTCCTGGGAGAGCATTGAGAGGTTGACGCAAAACTAGTGGGGCATATCTTGTTACTACCATAGTAGCCATCCTATTTTGAGGCTAAGCCATTCTAGGGCTGGAAATATTCAAACTTGAATTAGATTGGTTGGTGCTTGAATGTTGTGATGAAGGAGGAAAATTACTAGGATTTGGTTGATTCACTGGGATAGTCTTTACAAAAGGTATGTGGGTTGAAATCAAAGAAGAATCCCCTGTCTGCAATGCTTCAAGTTTAACCTCCTCAGATAACAAAGGATTTGTAACGACTTGGAAATTGTCTATTTGAGAAGGAGTAAATGGTAGATCTAATTCTTCTTTTCCTTTCTTAGAATGTGGATCAAAATAAGGTGACAGGGAAAAATGAAGATTTAGGAATCTCCAAGGCTGAAGGATGTTTAAATTTTTCTAATGAGGTAGAACTTGATCTTCACCTAGCTTCTTTTAATATCTGTTCAGGATCCGAGACTCCTAGATTTAAAGGTGTTGAGGTATTTCCTTGAGTTCCTATCCTTCTTGAAGCCACTGTAAATTTCTGTAGGTGATTGATGTAGTATATAACAGGTCTCATTGATCTTGTTCACCCTCCAAAATCAAATACATAAAGATGTTGAATACCTAGGGAAGATGTGCTTTCATTTCTCCATCCCCAGCAATGGCGCTAGAAGATGTTATCCCTAAAGTTGAACCTAAAATTTTGGGGTACAAGCTCAAAGAAATCTTAATGATAATTCAATATAATGAAATCAAATCAAAACAGAGCTGGTATGTAATCAAAGATATGGGAAATCAAACAACCATCATAGAACTGCATGACATAAAGTCAAATACAAAATTCAATAATAGAAGGGATTACGAGCATGAATTTAATAAATGAACTTGGTTATGTCACTAAGTATTAAATTGTAACTTTACTTTATCATAAGAATCTTGCAATGGATTTTAAGATGACCATACACAGGATAAAATCATAATAAAAATACAATTCATAAAACAAAACAAAACAAGCTCGTGATCATAATCATATCAAAGTAAGTTCTGTATTAAAGATGCAAAGAGTATTTATGTATTACAATTCATATTCAAAATTGGATTCCCATCTATGATTGCCACCCCCTACTACATCTAACTATTGGCTATTATATCCAAAAACTCCTGAGTTTTTGAAACAATCATTAGATCCTATTTGTATGGATCGAATTCTTCAAAAATAGAAAAGTCTCAGATCTTCAAAATCGGACTAAATACAGGTGTAATAAAAATAGAATAACAATGGACATCTGTCAAATTCTAATCACTTTCAAAACTAACTATCATCCTAAGTCTTTGTCATCTAAAGACTCTTAGAAGCTTCTGCTAAAATAATCAGATCACTTAAAACCTGGGATCTCTTCTGCAACCTGGCATATTCAGCATCCTTATTCTCCATTTGATTCTATGCTTCTTTGCTCTGGGTCTTCATGTGCTCATATTGCTTCTGGATAGCTCTCTTCTCCTTCAAGATATCTTTGGATATTAAAAGCAGCTTTTTATAATCAGTTTGTTTTTCCTCCAAGTCTTCCCGTATCCTTTTATTTGCAGTCATCAGTTTTTCATTGATATTTTGCAAAAACTTGATCTGTTCCTTATATGTCTGTAAAGACTTTTTAATCTGATTTAAGTATAGAACTATCTCAACCTCCTTTTCACCCATAAGAACTTCATTGGGCATGTATAGATTTCGAGACTGAACAATTTTTAGAATATACTTGTTTACTTGTGCAAAACATTTCAAGTATACAACCTAAAATACCCTGAAGATCAATGAAGTTTTAATTTTCTGGACAGTACTGCTCCTTGGATACATGTATAGTTTCCTCACTGAAGGAATCATTTATAATCACAAGCTTTCCACAATCTTTGTTTCTACCCCTAGAATTATGTATTAGTTCCATTTATGCCTCCATCCTGCTCCTTAGCCTAGTCCTGGGCTTTAAACTAATGCCTTCTCGATTTAAAAACCAGAATTCATTCTTCTTTCTTTGAATTTATATCTTTTATAACCATGCTTAACGTATTAGGGTTTTTATGATCTTCTTTTAACTGTTTACTTGATGTTTCATCTGTAGCTGAAGTTTTTGGAAACAAGTTATTCATTTGCTTTGGCTCTTCTATGAAATCCTTTCCTTCTTCTGCAATATGTTCAGTCTGTTCTTCATGTTTTTCTGTCACTGATTCAAATCCTCTGCTGCCTTTTTTCCTTTTTCTTTGACCTTCTCTTCAAACCCTAATTCAGAAAAAAAAAACTCTCCCAACTGCATCCTTCTTTTCTCAATTGTGAAATCAACAGCAACTTGATCAAACCTTGGTGATATATAGAACGAGCAGTGTGTTCTGGATGGGTTTGAACCCATGTGACCATATTTTGCAGGATTTTTAACAAATAAAATGGAAGATTAAGTTTTAAACTCCCATTAAGGTGCATTAACAATCTCAAATGACACTTGAGGATTCTATCATAGCGACCTTCACAGGTGATGTAATTTTGAACCATTTCCAATGGAATTTTCCAATTGGGTTTGATTTTACTTACATGAATATCATTTTTCCTGTCCAGTTTCTCAAACCCTGGAAACAAGAACTCACCATCATTGCCCTAAAAATCTTGCTGCTTGAACCACTTCTCTCCTTGTGTTGGAACCCCTATTGCTTCTGCAATAGATTCTTCATCCACTGTAACCCTCAAATTCTTGAACTCAACCACTCCATTTCTGTAATTTTTAATGAAAGCCCGAGTCACCTATATATTATAACCCTGCAACTTTTCACAAAAGGGAAACCAACCAACATTTCTCATTAACTGAGCTGATCTCAGAAATTGCATTATCCACTGTGTATTATCCGGTTCAAGTCTACAGATTAAACCCCCTCGCCTCCTTTTCACCATAGTATCTGCATTTTCATCCATTGCTACCTTCGACATTCTGCAAATTTCACATAATACAAACCATGCAAACCTAGTGTAATTCGATAAAGCAACATTAAACATGCTTAATGTAATATTAACATGTCACTGTCAACATTGGTACCATATGTCCATCATGTTTAATAATGTCAAATTCCTTGAACTGATACAAAACACTTGTGAAAGCACAGAGCGTGCCACGATCAATAGGTTCATACATTATTTAGATATGCCTTCAAAGAATAATGATAATGCATTAAATCATAGTACCATCCTTGCCATGTGTACAATCTTCGCCATGTGTTCAATCTATCCATGTACTTTCACTCCATTATTAAGCTCTAAATCAATATCATGAATCAGACCAACTGGCAGCGCTGCAATATTTTCCTTCTGATACATGCTTCCAGTTTATATAACAAAGTTTATACTTAATTTTCATAAAATCCCTTGCTCTAATACAAACCCATAAATGTAAAATATAAATGATTTGAGCTTTCAAAAAGAAATCATAATAAAAATCATGACAGACAAGGGTACAAGGAAAAGAATAAGGTAAAACTAGGTTTATGAACTCAAATAAGAACCTTAAGCAAAAAATATAAAATATAAAACCTTGGGATAAAAATGAGAAACAAACATAGAGATAACACCACCTAAGAAACCCTCTGCATTGATCATTAATGAATTCCATCCCTTCCAACATCTCTTGGCCACTTGTTTCATGGTCTCCTTTCACATTTTTCTTCCTACATCATTATTGTCCTGGGGTTTTCTTTGAGAATCATGATTTTGAGAACCTTCTACTTTCCTTTTCTATTTACACCCAGAATGTTCCATGAGATGATATTCACCATTAAAATTTTGAAGGGTTGAGGAGGTATTTGTATTTTAACAGGAAAATATAACTTGAGTATTATAAATTATCTCTCTCTTCCTAGATATTTTGTCATATATATTTCATTTGTTTCTTGATCTCTTATAACCTTGATTTATTTGAAGGTTTCAATGGGATTGTACTTATGCCTAAAATGGATGTTTGTAGTTAAATTTGTGAGAGCGAGCCTACTTTTTTATTGCTCTTGATTGACTGATTTTGAAGTATTTGTAAGTCTTCTTCTAATATATTAGTTAGTCACTTTTTGCCATATAATGTTTTTAGTGTTCGTAGGTCAATTTCATGTATCATCGTGTCTTTGTTTTGGTCTAGATTATAATCTTCTAAGTTGGTTTTTCCTCCCTCATCGATTTCCCTTTTTAGGTATTCCTAGTTACTAGGATCCTTTCCTTTTGTATATGATGTGCTTTATTTTCTAATAGGGGATGGCTCATTTTTCCTCCTCTTCGAGAGTCTTAAATTGATTTTCCTTCAACTAGTTTAGACAACCTATTCGATCTTTCGATATTGGCTATCTAAATATGTGCTCAATGATTGGAAATTGTTGTTTATTTTTGGAGTGGTAGATACTACATGAGTTTCTTATTGTTTTCCTGACTTCTTTTTGCTTTGAACCTTAACAAAACCCTTCTTATAAAATTTATCTTCCCATTTCTTCCCAACATTGATTTTATTTGGTGGACAATATTTGAATCATCGGCTGTGTTCATGACATTTAATTTTAACATATAAATGGTATGTGTTCATGGTCTAGACTTTGATTCTGTTTCAATTCCTAAAAAATAATAGAGATACATTTGAGCATAGCTCTAAAGACATTTATGTAAACACGTATCCTAGCATAAGAAATGCACTTTCCTATTCTTATTATCTCATAGATTTCAATGAATTTTCCAATCACAATTCCTATTCTTGATAAGGTTTCGTTGTCCTAAACATATTGAGGAAGAGAATATACTCAAATACAAATTAGCATAACAGTGAATTCCTCCTTCTCCAGCTAGATTTTTATGTCTAAAGGTGATGTCTGTCAATTGAGTTAAAGAAATATGGTTCACTTTGAAGACGCAATCCCTATCCTCTATACTTATAAAATTTTCATGAATAATCCCTTCAAACCAAAATTTAGATAAACTTGTACCTTCATCTTCTAAGTTCTTGTGTGATTTTATCCACCAAATTAAGGCCTTCTTCGATGGTCAAATCCTTGTACACTTTCCATTTACATCATGTTACTTCATGTATTAGATGTAAAATCTAAACCTTACAAATGTGACCTTGTATTTTGGATTTCCTATTCCATTTTTTAAGCATCCCCCTACTCTACTCTTAGACTGCATATCATGAATTTTCTCTTTTTTAATGTTTGCATCGCCTCTATTTCTAGTTTTTTTTTTCTTCGGGTGCATTTGCTTTTAGTAGTGTCCTCTAATTTTCCTCGAGCACCTCTTCAATTGATAGCTCCCTCTTTTCCAGTGACCCCCATTTCCATTGGAATACTGACATTTCCTGACATGGCATCCTTGAACAAGGGCCATGTCTTCTTGCCCTCTTTCCTGAATACTTCATCTTCTTCCATTATCAAGTTTTGCATATTGTTATTCATACATCATAGATGACTTTGTTATAGACAATACAAATAGAATGTAAGAATGGAGTTTTAGTGGATATATATAATTTTCATAAATCTTGGTATGTATTAAGCTTCATAAATATTAATTAGACATTCATTTGGTTGCTAGTATAGGATTAATAATTATCGAATAATCCAATAATTTTATAAGAAACAAGGACCTAGACATTCCTTTGGTTATTAATAAAAGATGAATAATAATCCAATAATCCATGAAGTTTATAAACAATGAGAAGTTGAGGGATTAAATAAATATGGTTAGCCTTAACATATTTACATTCACATTAAGAACAAATAAATTCAAATTACACTTTATTAGGTCAATTAAAATTATATCAGTTGGGTGTATCTCAAGTGCCTAATAGGAAAGTTGTTTCCTCCCTCGCCCATATTCAAATATTTGTTGTTTGTGATCCGATTATGATGTTGACATGACCTTGATCCCAAAGAATCCAGTTTACCAGAGGTACAATCCTTCAAAACAAGTGAATTTCCCCACTAGATCTCCCCAGTAAATACATTACATGAAAAAATAAAGTCAATCAAAATTGATGAGATAGTTGGTGGAAGGGGTTGTTGGCAACGCTGAAGGTGGATATCTCTAGAATCAGACAAAGTGTTATAACTAGATCTTGTTCTTAGTTTATCTGTTCTTTTTTTCCTAATTTTCAACCATTGGTTTAAAATGATTTTACATTTTATGTTGATTTTTTGACAATTTGTAATTTTTGTTGGATTAATGCTTTTAATGGTTGAATTATTTCATTATTTTAGTTTTAAGGTTTGTATTTTGGGATTATTAGTTCATATGTATATCTTTAAGCTTTCAAAAACTTATAATAAAAGTTTATTCCAAGTTTTCTTTATAATCTAACCCTCATTTTGAGTCCTTTGTAAAATATTTTCATGAGGAGATTCTTGTAGCAGCTCTGTTTTTCCTATTTTTGTCATTATCATTGGGAGCAGATTACGAGGTGATGGAAACGAATTATGGAAAACAAAAAGAGGTTTTGTCCAAAGCAGATTCATTCACAAAACCTCTCTCCATTTTGCAACAGCTGTTATGATTTGAGAGATTCGAATTCATCTTTGTGGCCTATTTGCAGGGTTTGAATTATTTAATACTTTCCTGTTTTAGTCACAAATTTACAGCACATATTCCAATAAATTTAAGGGAAATTTTTAAACACCAAGAGAGGTTTTTGTTCATGACAGATTCATTTAAAAAAACCTCTCTCAGTGTTTGCACAGGTGTCCTATATCGAGAGATATGAAGGCGTCTTTGAGACCAAAATTTTCAGAAATTCGCCAAATTTCCCCAAATCCGATTTGTTATTTTTGAGTTAATTGTCTTTAAAGATTTTGAGTTATAATGTAACTAATTGATGTAACTGTTTCAAATTTAGACCTAGAAGGTAGTTATAGAACTACTTTACTTTTGTAATGATAAAAGGAAGACAAACATACAGTTTTGGGGTGGGATTTTCCACTCAAGGAGAGGCTTTTGGAGCTTTGATTTCTCAAGCTAGCATTTATAACTCTTATGTAAGTGGATGATTGTTATTGATTATATATAAACTGATAAGCCCTTTTACCTGTCATGTTTTTTCATTTCTGATCTAGTTGATTGCTCATTCTACAATTTCATTTCCTGTTTAAAGGTTTATTCATGTAAATGCTTGTAGCTTGTGGGTGGAATTAGTATTTCATGTGTAATGTTTATGGCTTATTGGGATGTGTTTGATCCCCAGTTTATCCAACTTGTATGATTCAGTTTTGTATTAGCTTGTGGATGTTTATTTCCTCCTTGTTGATGAAGTTTATAAAACCAAAAACCAAAACCCTTAAAACCAATTTTATTTTATTTTTATTTGAGATTGTGTTGGCTTGTTCTTCTAGTAGTCTGAGAACAATTTCTGGCACTAACACAAAGTAAATTGAAGAATCAAGAGGCGTCTATATAGCTATGTTAAGGATAGTTGTGTATTATTAGATCTTGGTGTATTGGTCTCAACTTCACCCAGTCAAATTCCCCCCTGGCCCTTGTATTGCCATGCAGCCGCCTCATGGCCTTTTCAAACAGTTTCATAGGGTTGGACCAGCTCCCTACTTCTTCGGTCTCCAAAGGCATGAGATTTTTTCACACATTTTTCAAGGCCATAAATTTGAATTTTTCTCTTCTAAACACAAATCTATTACCAATTTATTTCAGTGCAAGTCTTCCTAATGCAGGCTCACTATCGCTGATAGATCTCTTAATAGCTCCAAGGTTTAGGCCTACTTGGTTAGGAGAAGGATGGATAAACTAGTATTTAGAGTAGGTGGAATGAAGCATCTTGGGGACACTTCTAGAAAACAATTCTCATTAGAAGACTCGGTGAAATTCCTAAAGAACAAGACCCAAAGTCATGGACAGAAAGCAGGAGGATCAGGTGAAAGAAGCAAGTCGGGTGTGTTAAACCAAAAGAAAAAGGAGGCAAATTTGGTCTTTAGAAGGAACATAAAAATTCATAATGTGGTTGATATTGTGGATAGATCCATTTTAGGTAGGGCTTGAGGGTGGAGGTTTGCAGTTGAAAATCTAAAAAATTGGGCTAATTATAAATGAGATTGGAAGATTGACTATTCTCTAATTGTTTTGGTTTTGGAAAGAGGTTGGTTCGCATTCTCACTTAAATCCTCAGTATATGCACAATAGGTTTTAAAACATAAATGGAGTATTAATTCCATCCCGATGGATTTGAAGAGATGGACTCCCCTCTTCGATCAAAAGTGAAAAAGGTTGAATATAGTGTTGGTTTGGGTACATCTCCCATTAGAATTCTAGTCGATTGAGGATTTCAGACACATGCACAATGCCCTCGGGGTCTTCTTGGAGGCTGACATGTCTTTTGAAATGTCAAGAGAAATGTTTGTGGCCCAAATCTTGGTTAATTTGGACACCAGGGAAGGTCTCATAGAAGAATGAAGTTTTTTGGGGGAGAAAATACTCATGCAAAGCTCTTGGGCTATGAGGGAGTTCCTTTTTGGTGCCAGAAATGTCATTTGTACGGCCAAATTGTAAAGAACTAACAACTACCTTATATGACACTTGTTTAGTGCTCATCCCTGCAATAGAAATGTTCTTCCTCCTTTGTTGGGAAGGAGAAAGCGGATCTAGCTCAGAATTCTAGAAGGTTTTTAGAAACTCATCAAGCAAAGTCTATAAATTTTACTACTCCAATTCAACTTCCCCTTATGGTTGCTTGGAAAGAGATAGTTCCAGTTGTGCAAACAAATGTTGGTGAACTAAAAATGAAGATCAGGAGCTACTCGGCCTCAATTGCGGACTCTGTTATGACCTTAGAAAAGGGTATGTTGGCAGAATCCCTCCTCTCAATTTAATTTCAATATATTTCCTTATCTAAGTCAAATTGTGTCTACCTCTTCTTCCCCCTCCCCGGTAACCTCCAAATCGCATATTTTACCCCCTCTATGCTCAGTGGTATGCCCAACTTTATGTGAAGGTGTTTCCTTTACTCCTTCCATTATCACCCTTGAATTGAAATCCTCTAAGGACTCAAAATCCTCGATGATTTTGTATACCCTATGAAATCGGACGACACCCTCTCTAAACCGAAATCATAAGTCAGAGGGTGGTCTGGGCCTAATTCTAGGTAGTAGTGTAATGGGGAGAGGTAGGGGAAAAAAGTTTCACCTTTCCAAAGTTCAATATAAGGCACGAGAAGACATGGTAGAAAGAAAACAAACATCGATTGATAGGGAACTTAGACCATTGAAATCCCTTTTGATGGGTTTCCAAATGAAAATCGGTTCTTTCAATTAGGGTTTTGGTGAGTCCGTCCAAAAAATCGTTGCTCAAGATATCGGTGGTGTCACTCAAGTGGTTGGTGGATTCCATGAACCTAGATATTATTATTCTTCAAGAAATTATGTGGGAGTGATTTATGATCATAAAATATTTAGAATCTCTTTTTAAGGGTTGGTCCTTTACTGTTGTATACATTAAAGGATGATTTGGAGGATTGGCCACTGGATGGAACCTTAAGGTGATCAAGGAAAACAATTTATGGAGCATTGTATTAAGAATGGGCTTGGAATATTTCTCCAAAGAACTAGGGATGGACCTATTGATTATTAACATATCTGGGCCTAATGCGGATCAAGAGACATTTTTGGATGATTTAATGAAAATATATTTCATGAAATCAAATGTTATCATTCTACAGGTGATCTAAACTTCTCCTAAGGAGGAGTATAAGTTTGGGGGTTGAAGGCACAACCAGAATCACTTGTGGATTTTCTTATACACACCCTGGAATGAAAAGGACTTCGAGACATTGAACCTTTGAAGTTGAATCCAACTATGAGAAATAAGAGGATGTGATAAAATCAGATAGCTAAGAGACTTTATCACTATTTTATTTTTAAGGCCATGAAGGATAACATGATATTGATGAGATAGTGGGTCATCCCTAAAGGAGAGCCGGATCACTTCCCAATTATTCTGGAATTAAAAGGTAGGGGAGACAAACTAGGCAACTTCTTTAAATGCAACCCTGGGTGGTTACAAGATGAATCTTATCAATATCTTTTCAAAATCCTATGGAGCCCCCTCAATAAAGATGTTATTTTGTTGGTTGGTGCACAATTTGCAACAAATATTAAAAGAAACTATTGGTTGGGATCGATAGAAAAAAGAGAGAGATGAAAGGGAATTAAAGGAAATTTAAGTTTATCTTCATGAAGCATATGAATCTAATGGAGGGGATTATTAATTGAATGGGACTAAGGAACATCTTGCACAACTTGAAGGAAGGCACCAGACTCTACTGGAAACAAAAGCGGAATAGAGAATTAAGAGTGGAGCTCTATATTGGCTGAATTATGGTGATGAAAAAATAAAGATCTTCTAGTCCTATGCTTAGGGAATGAGAATGGATTATGGAGTCTTCGATATCAATATGGTGGTTAGGTCTCATATTTTGAGGGTATAGCTAGTATGGGAAAAGCATATTTTAAGAATTTTTTCAAATCCCATGAGGGAACTTCCATGAATAAGATAGTTAAAATGGCACAAGTATTCCCTAGTTTTGTAATTGACGAAGACCATATTGATTTGATGGTAGAAGTTATTGAAGAGGAAATAACTAAAATTCTCCACGACTTTCAGAATGATAAGAGCCCTGGGCCGAATGGCTGGCATGTGGAATTCCATTTGGGATTCTTTGAAACTCTGGGACAAGATATTTCAAGAGTGGTGGAAGAATATCAAGTGACGAGAAGGATCCATTCCCCTTTCAAATCCACTTTTATTACACGCATTCCTAAATATAACAAACCCCAAACCTTTGATGACTTTAGGATTATTTATTTAAGCGATGGAATTTACAAGGTGGTGGATAAAATCATTGTAAGAAGAGTAAAGGAGATTATTTCAAAAACAAATTCCTATGAACAACTTGTTTTTCTTAAGGGAATATAGATTTGTGAATCAATTGGAGTTTCTAGGGAAGGAATCCACGTCATAAAGACTAGGAATCTCAAAGGATTTGTGGTTAAAATTGACCTATATAAATCCTAAGATCATGTAAACTGGATCTACATTTGTCATCTATTAACTCGTCTAAAATTTGAAGTTGATTTTATAAATTGTGTCATGAGTTGTGTTTTATTGATCTCTTTTATAGTGTTAATAAATGGAGTAGCATCCCCTTTATTCCATTCTAAGAGAGGTCTTCGACACACTTCGAAAAGGATTCCCTTTTTCACATCTTATGTTTCTCTTGGTAGCGTAAATACTTAGTAGGTATCTTTGGGAAACAAAGAGGAATGGTAGCTTCAATGGTATCCATATATCCCACATCTTGCACATCTCTCACCTCTTATTTTATAATGATATCTTTATTATAAATGATGGATCCAAGAGAGACTTGGAAAAATTGGTAAGCATATTGGAACCATTCATTCATGAAACACGTATGATTATCAATGACAATAAATCCTCTTTTTCTTGTCTGAATTTGGAAATGGAGGAAGAAAGATATATTCTTACCAAACTTCCCTTTATGAATATATATTTTGATGTTGGACACATATATATGGTATTCCATTTAAATACAAACAATTATAGGAAGGAGGATTGGATGTGATTAATAGTCAAACTTGGAAAAAGATTGCAGTCTTGAAGCCATAAGTGGCTTTCAAGAGAAAGAAGATTAGTATTAGTAAAATCAATATTGGAAGTAATACCAGTTTACTGTATGTCTCTCACCTAGATCTCGAATGGTATTTTGGAAAAAATACACAAATTTTGTTCATCTTTCCTTTCAAGGGGGCATAAGGAACACCAATTCCTTCCTTGGGTACGATAGCAAAGGATTGTTTCTCCAAAGTCCATAAGCGGATGGGGTTTAAAAAACATATATATTTTCTCAAAATCACTAGTATTCGAAGAACTATAGAAATCGATATCTTCCCAAAGGATTTGGATTGATGTTAGCACATAGAATTACATAACCCCTCCCCTGGCTCCTTGGAATATTGGATTCGAACCCCAAAAAAAATCCAATAAAACATATATATTATCTAAAAGACTATTCTCCACTCATTTGATATTATTGGGAACAATATAGCTTAGCTAGATAGAAATGGACAAAAACTCCATTTAGGTTTAGACCCATGGACAGACAGTTGGAGGAATCACTTTTTTCCACAAGTTGTTCTCAATGATATTCATGATCGGGGTATTTTTCATCTCCATCATGTGGTAGATCCCAAATCCATGAATATTTGGAATCAAGGGTGGAATTTGGATGCATGGATTAGGTTCACTAGAGAACATGTCAAGGTATAGATGTAATGTCCCTTTTTTGAAATTTTATTAAAATGCCCAATTTTCCAATTTTTTCACAATTTTGGCTCTTGACTAGTTTTGATGTCTAGACCTCCAAACTGACCCAAATGCTTCCAAATTTTTTATGAAGGTACATGAATGATAATATAAATTAAATATTATGCTGATTTATGTTTTTTGAACTCCCAATTACTTCTGAAAACTTGTTTAATGTTATGTTAAAAGTAGGAGTCTTTACTAGCAAATTAGGGGTCCAATTCCCCCTGCCAGAAATGGCTTCACAAATAATCCCAAAGCCACTTTAATTTCTAAACAGAGGCTGGTTATGTGTGAGGGAACTTTTCAAAGTCTAATATACATCATGTTTCAGTTTATACATGCTTTCATGACTCTTTCCAAAACAACTCCCAAGTCACAATGACCCTTGGGGAAAATGCACCAAATCTTCTCCCAATGCAATAAAAATGAGTAAAATGGATTCCAATGCTTAAGTAATGAACATGAGAATTGAAATAAAAAATAATTACATTCCATCCGTCATACATTTATCATAGCTACATTCCTCCATTCGAAATAATAAGCATTACCATATCATATATCAAAATAGAGTGGAAATGGTCATTGTGTGCTCATTAAAAGTCATTTTGACATACAACTCTTGGGAATTTCGACTTGAAACTTTCTGAGAATGAAAATAATATAATATTGAACTGATTTAAATAATAAATTTACAATTAAAGGCTCTCCCAATTCGAAATCATCAGCATTACAATGGTTCACAACAAGATAGTGAGGAAATGACATTATTTCTTCATTGTTCAACATTTTTACATGAATTCTTTTGGGTATTTATACCTGAGAGTATTATGAACATGAAATAAATGTCATATACATAATAACATAAGATAATGGGCATTATAATCTTCCCCAAATATATCAATAGCTCACCCAAAGCGCAATCCCTCCATTGGCATGAATATGGTGTGAAAACTGGAAATAGTTGAGAGAGAGTGCTGCAATAGAAGAATCCACATGATTTATTGTAGCTTAAACCTGAAAATAAGACTCCATTAAATCTCCATGAAATACCTAAGTGGCCTTTCCAAACACCAACTAGGATGGGAATATTTCACCCTCGAAATTGGCTTAAGCAAGAAAACTAGTCATCCACTAGCTCTCACAATTCACAAATGACAATTTCACAAATGAGCAAAATATTCTTCTCATGGTTGATCCCTGTATTTTATATACATTCTTAGTCTTATAAGGTTCCAAATATGTCCATAAACCAAATCTAAGTCGAATTGGTGTGGCTGCTCATCCTATGCCATATGGCCTCTCTCTTCACCTTCCCTCTTCTCCCAAATTTGAGTAGGAGCCTCTTGGCCTTCTCCAACTCCCAAATTCGACCTCTAAGATGATCTATTTAGTCCTTACATGTAGGTATGTCAGTATTTCAGGCTTCATATCTGACTTGTGTCATAACTGTCATAGAATCTCCATCATTGGTGTCATAGATGTCATAAATGTAAGGGGAATCTAGCCAAGTGTCCATGAAACTCCCATTTGGCTCTTCCTCTCCCATGTAAGTTACAATTCATCCAAAATTCAACATATGAAGTATATGGAAAAGTATATTAACCTTATAATCCACCCAAAAACATTAGGCTTCCCATATATTTTAATTTGCAAGAGAAAGATACCATTTAACATATGAATTCTAGCTAGTGTGGGGCCCATAGTCTCCATGTGTCTTCATTCTCCATTGCCACTTCCATTTTCTATTGTATTTATTTAATAAGATACATTATTAAATATTTATCCACTTCTAATGTCTAAACATCATTTATTATCCCCCTTATTCCAAATCTCAAAGCTTCCACCCCCAACCTAGGAAACTAGTGATTTCCTCCTTGGCAATTATTTGACTTTTAGCATCCATTTGACAACTTTCATGAATATGGAAAATGTGATTTGTCCATCGTGACCCGATGCAAAATTTGGGACATTAAAATGGACTGATTATATCTCAACACTGGAATTCTCTCACACGAATATTTCAAATAGGGACGATGAGGTAATTTGGGATAATTACCTGACTAGTGCATATACACCCAAAAGGGTTTATGTTCAACTCAACATTGAAGTTTTTAATAGAGAAGCCAAGTGGTGGTGGAAATGTTTATGGAAACTCAAATTCCCCTCCAAATATAGACTATTAATGTGATGTGTACTAGAAAATAAAGTTCCACCATGGGATAGCTTACAAAAGAGACATAAAGTAGGCCCCGGTTAGTGTCTATTATGTCAGTTTAACTCAAAGATCATCAATCATATTTCCCTTACTTTCCCCTTTTCAAAGGAGGTTTGGTAATAAATTTCAAATATTTTGGCATAAGAATGTTTGTGGAAAGGAAATAATGTGGAGGATGCACTACAAATATGGATAGAAAATGTTGTTAATAACCCTCACAAAGTACTCTTTCTTATCATAATCTGAAGACTTTGACTCTCTAGGAACAATTCTATCTTTTAATACAAAATATTAGAGTCATTAAAGAGGAGAATATCAATAAACATCATCCTAGGGGTTTCTTTGATGGGTCTTTCTAGGGTGATCCTACATGTGGGGGATGAGGAGTTTTATATCTATTTGATACTCACTTTTTTAAATTGAAAACCGGGTTGGGGGAAGGATCAAACAACTTTGTTGAGATTTTATCACTTGTAATTATTTTACTTTTTGCTCTAGAGAAAGGATATTAGAATATACAAATGTTTGGGGACTCTTTGGTTGTCGTTAATTGGGTTAAGGAACTTCAATGATGCCACAACCTTCATTTGACAACCTTGATGGATGAAGTTTTACTTATTAAAAGGAATTTTGACTCTTTCTCTTGTCAACATGTCTACATGGAGCACAACCATAATTCATATTCCCTTTTTAAAGAATATATTCAATTGGATCAGGGACAATGGTACATCATGAAATCCGTCAATGATGAACACTTTGAGTACTATCATACACCCTTCCTCGATGGTCATGAGAGTATAGAGGGACAAGATATCTGATTTTTGTTTATGTATCATCTTAATTATCTCAAGCTATATGATAGTATACTATTGGACACACAATCCTCATGATTATGGTTCTACTTATTATGTAAATAATGAATATGAATAGTCACGTGGATGGAGAAAAGGTTGGTTTAAAGATGAATCTCAACTACCATATGTAATGTATAAATAAATGATTTGGCAATGGAATAGATGAATTCGATAGTTACCTATTTGAGAGTGGTATTAAAAACACCTACCATAACTCATGTTTGTTGCATCTCAGTCCTCGCACTATGCCTCCAAGACAATTTATTCTTCCCTCTACCAAATCAGTTTCAACCTACTTGCCCATCGTCATTCTACATCCACGTGTTTCTCCTGCCAGGATTTGTGTATTCAATACACACATTATCCTCTTGATAGGTCCAGAGTTACGGTAATTTTTAGGGGTGAAATTTCGCCAATTGGCTATTTTTGGGGTTTTTTTCAAAAAATAAATTCTTTATTTGGTCATTTTTAGTGTTTAATATCGCCGATATTTACATAAAATATGTTTGTTTTTATTATAGTCTTCGCCAAAATTTACACATTTTAGTGTTAATTTTATGTTTCATATTTAATATTCACCTACCTATCTATAAACATGTTTTTTTCAATCCAAAACAATCGCCTAGAATATTACACTCAAGTATAATATTAGAATCCTTAAAAAAATACCCTGGGAACGTTTTGGGTGAGATTGAGGTATGAAATACTCATTTGGATAATGTATGAGTTATTTACTTCCCCATTTTCATGTGTGGTTCTCACTAATCTTTGCCAGAGCGGTTGAATTTTTTCTCAGACATTTTCTATATGTCTAACCCTAATTTTGCATCAGCATCCCATTTTCTTCTCATCTTGCTCTCACTGTGCTACTTGTTGAGAAATCATCCATGCCTGTGTAAGAGGGTTGTGCATCACTCTTCTCCCATTTATGGCCTCCACTCATATGTTGTTCATTGATGAATCATTGTGATTTATGCTGGAATATTGGCGTATGTATTTGAAATTGTATTTTGATAACTAAGAGTCATTGTGTAAGATGTGATTCCATGTGTGAGAGTTGCTATATTGCATGCTATGACCTGCCAAGGAGACATATCAGTACTCAAAGCTAAGAATAATGATTGAATATTGAAGCAGTAATGAGTCTTGATATTTTCCTGCTACAAGTTCATTAAAGACCGATGATTGAAGGCTGAAGGATCATGCCCTTTTCATCTGCGTGAAGGTAACTAGTTGCACAGTTTTGCTCAAATTGTGACCATTGGCCGTACATAAAACCTATGTTTTCCCTAGTTATTTGCATGGAGTGTAATTTGACAAGTCTGCAACACTTTCATCGGTGTATTGAACTGTGAATGATGAATGTCTGTTGTATGAGACCGAGCTTTTTGTATGAGTTATGATTATTTTGTATTTGGTGATCCCGTGAATGCGATGAGCATACGAACATGGATCGAACATACGACCTTCAGATAAGCTATGAACTTAAAGTGAATGTTGCGAAATTGAAGTAGATATGCTGGGAATGGCTGCATTTTTCTCCTAGAGCTGCAAACTTTGATGTTGCATTGTTGAAAAGGAGAGAATTGGTGCTTTAAAGAATCTCCCCCATCACAAAGATTGTTGGTGGAACGCATGAAGCTGTGAAGACTAAGCATGAACGTGATTTAAGAAGCTCATGCTTGTATTCAGTTGCGTAGAGCTACGTCTTTAGTCCATCAAAGCTTGAGGATGTTTCTTTTTGGATATGAGACCATTGTTGCAACTAGGTTGAAGAAAGAAGACTACTTGAAGGGTGTTAAACTGTAAAAAGTGCTAGGAACTCATTTTCATTTGACTGGGTGTTGCTATAAGTATGATACAAGACATTGTATTGATGTATATTTTCATCTTCTATAAAGATTTGAAATGTATTGTTGTAATAACTCATTTTCATTTGACTGGGTGTTGCTATAAGTTTGCTACAAGATATTGTATTGATGTATATTTTCATCTTCTATAAAGATTTGAAATGTATTGTTGTAATATCACTCTAGAATAAATGATATAGAGCTACAGAATTGACTATAGAGCAACTCCGAAATTGTTTTGATAGGGCTAAACCTACATTCCATATTTTTTTTCAAGTATTATGTAAGTTGCAGGTTTCATATTGAAGATGCACTCTTGGCGTCAATAGTTGGTGTTTTCCTCACTCGCAAGGACACATATCTAGAACGGTCCAGAAAGATAAAATAAACCTTCATATACAATGACCTATGGGATGAGATTTGTGAAGGAAATACAATTCAGACATAAATAGATGTAGTCATAACCATTGATCTGAAACCTCCTACATCGAAGAAAGAAATTGTTAATTGGCAGTCCAGAGACAAGAAAGATTTAGCTATGATCACTACCACTTTCAATGAAGAGGGGAGCCAACATGTTTTTCTTGCATATCATATTTTGAAGCATTAAATACATTAAAATATTTGTATGACTCACATCCTGATATAGAGATAATTCAGTTAATGTTAAAATTGTTCAGTTTGGAAGTAAAATGATATGATCTTTTGCTGGTTGCATCTCAGATCATAGTAATCATGCGTAAGATCCAAGCATTTGGTATGAAACCTGACCTTCCACTTGTTGAATTTGTAAAGTCATTTTATCCAAATCACTCCAACTACCTTGAGTGTTGAAATATTGTAACTTCTAAGAATATTCTAAATGTATTTTACTATTATAATCTATCGGGGATGTTTTATTCCTCCGTCGGGATGTTACTATTGTATTTGGTCATCATAGAGTCATGAGGTAAAACCTCTGTTTAAGTCGGGTCAATAGAACCCTCCAAAATATAATATTATATTATTCTATGTATTCCTAGGTGAATTCATCCCAATAAGTTTGTTGGGGTCGAACTATTAGGGAAAATTTCAAGTGGAAGATAGATCATAAATAGAGGCGGTGTGTTCCTCATTTGAACACACACACTTGTGTATAGCACATAGGAGAGAGAAAGAGACATATCTGCAAGGCGAAGGAGCACCTGTTTGGGGTTTTATCTGTATACTTTTGATACATCTATATAGAGGAGGTTTTGCTGGGTTCTCTTCCCCTAGAGGGTTTCCCAGGATAAATCTATGTATATCTTGTGATTTTGTTTCTTTCAGTGATCCTACATATGCTATTGTTGTGAAATTGAATTGAATACTAATGATATCTAGCTTAGCATATGGAATCTTAACATGGTATCAAAGGAAGCCTAAATAGAACAACTTTCACAAGGTGAAACTCTCTCTCCTCTCCTCCTGACAAGAAATTAGGGTTTTTTTCACAGTTGGAATTTTGGAGATCTAATTGCATAGAAATTTGTGCCTCCCTAGAGCGCATCTATTGAGCCCTGGATCGAATTTTTTGAGTGCGTAGATCTTTGGGAAAGTTAAACCCTAGTTTGGCTTTGGTCTAGAAAACCAGAAAATTGCAGAAACTGCAGACCAGAATCTCACAAGTCAATTTTGAGAGGTGAAGATTTGGAATCTCCAGAAACCAAGTGTACCAGTCAACTCACCTCATTCAAGCACATCTCCTGGTAAGGTCAGTTCTGCATTTTGAGAAATTTCATTTTTAGTGACATCCTGGACAAGATGGAATCAAGCACTAAGCTTGAGGACAAGCTAGAAGGCATAGAAAACTTTCGAGCATGGAAATATAAGATTGGTCTCATTCTTAGAGAGAATGATATTGACAAATACATCAAAGGATAAGTTACTGAACCTAAAGAGGATGAAGCTAAGGAGAATCGCAAGAAGGACCTGATTAGGGAAATGAAGATCATTGTTGATTCTCTCAAAGATCACTTGATTCCTCAAGTGTCATCCAAAAATACCCTGAATGAGATGTATGATTCCCTATCCAGAATGTATGAAGGAAGGAACATCAATAGAAAGACGAATTTGAGAGCTCAATCATAAGAGTACCAAGATGAGCCAAGGAGAATCCACTCAAGACTACTTCACAAGGGTCTCCCAATTCAAGGAGAAACTAGAAGCCATTGGAGACTCCCTTGATGAAGATGAACTAGTTATGACTGCTCTTAATGGTCTCACTAGACCTTGGGATTCATTCATACAGACTATGTCTTCCAGAAAGAAAAGCATGAAGTTTGACATTGTATGGGAAGATTGCATCCAAGAGGAGGCTAGAGTAGCCAATAGAGAATATCTACTTAAACAAGATGATCAAGCCCTAGTCACCGACATAAAAAGAGGAAGAAGTCAATCTAACTTCAAGAAGGAAAGACACAAGGAGTCTCGACCTCCCAATAGGTTCCAAAGGACAAGAGGAAACAATCAAAGGAAATACTACTCCAAATTTCAATGTTTCCATTGTCGCAAGATAGGACACATTGCTAGAAATTGTCCATTGAAGAAAGAATAATACAAGAAGAACAACAAAACACATCATGCAAACCTAGATGAAGAGGAAGAAGAATAGGAAGAAGGACCTCAAAGAAAACAAGCAAAAGAAGAAGATGCAGAAGAGTATGTATTATTCTATGCACTCTTTGGGTATGTGACACCTGGAGAAGATACATGGCTTATTGATAGTGGTGCTTCAAAGCACATGACAAGAAAAAAGAAAACTCTTTAAAAACTTGAAGAGAAGAACTCTTCGCAGAAACTGATGACTATCAATATCCTATCAAAGGTATTAGTGAAGCAAGCTACAAGCTTGATTCTAGAACCCCCATGAAGATGAAAAAAGTATTATATGTACCAGGTTTGCAGAAGAACTTACTTTCTATCTCATCACTAGATAAGAAATGATACAGGGTTTCATTTATAGATGGACAAGTACTTATGTGGCCCAAAGGAAAATCAATTGAAGATGCAGTTGTCATTGGTGAAGAAGAAGGAGGATTATATAAACTCAAGGGACATTCAGAAACAACCCTTGTTCATGAGACCACTAGCCCAAGTGAACTATGGCATAGGAGGCTTTCTCACATAAACTACAAAGAAATACCCCATGTGAGCAAAGTAGTAATTGGTTTACTAGATTTGAAGATCGGTCATGAAGGAACTTGCAAAGGATGTGCAAGAGGAGATAATATCAAGAATTCATTTCCAAAGAGTGAAATAGGGACTAAAGGTACGTCGGATTTAATTCATTCATATGTATGTGGTCCAAATCCCTCCATATATTTGAGTGGTTATGAATATTATGTTACATTTATTGATGAGTATTCAAGAAAGACATGGATATATTTCTTGAAAACAAAGGATGAAGTATTCGGAAAATTCAAGGAATTCAAAACCTTGATAGAGAATTATTTAGAAAGAAGAATCAAGGCACTCAGAATAGACAATGGTGGAGAATATAATTCAAGAGAGTTTGAAGCCTTTTGTAAAGAATCTGGAATCAAGAGGGAACTAACCACTCCCTACAATCCTTAACAGAATGGTGTTGTGGAAAGAAAGAATAGGACCATTATGGAAGTAGTGAAGAAAATGATACATGATCAAGATCTTCCTATGCATATATGGGTTGAAGCAGCAAGAACAACAATTTATGTACATAATAGATTATCCCATAGTTCCCTTGGATTCAAAACTCGAGAATAAATGTTCACAGGAAAGAAACCTGAAGTGAGCCACCTCAAGATATTTGGTTGCTCAGTATATGTTCACATTCCAAAAGAAAAGAGAATCAAGTTGGACTCTTTTGAAAAGAAGGTAATATTTGTTGGATACTATGAAGTCTACAAAGCCTTTAGAATATACATTCTAGGATTCTATCACATGGAGATTAGTAGGGATGTAACATTTGAAAAAAAAGCAGCTCTCAAGAGATCCAGAAAGTGGCAGCATGAAGAAGATGTACCTACCAAAAATGTAGAAATTGCACCCTCCCCTGAAAATGAAACATCAGAGGACCATGATATGCTAGAACCTCAATAACCCCTACTATGAATACATCACGAAAGAGAAATAATACTTAGGTAAGAGAAATTATACAAGAAGCAGAGAAGTATGGAGCTCTAGAAGGCTCCACGAGAGTAAGCAAGAGATCAAAGGAATTTTCAAAATGTGTAGCTTTGATGTGTGATCTTGTAGATCAAGAACCTACCAATTATGAAGAAGTTGTATAGAAGAAAGAATGGGTAGAAGAATTGACGAAAGAATACCAATCAATAATGAAGAATGATGTTCAGGATATAGTTCCTAAACTAGAAGGAAATAGTGGGGTATCTTCCAAGTGGATCTACAAGATAAAGCATGTAGTTGATGGAAGTATTGAGAAATACAAGAAAAGGTTTGTGGTTAGAGGATTCTCTCAGAAATAGGGAATTGATTTTGAAGAGACATTTACGCCTGCAGCAAGGTACACTTCCATTAGAACCATCATGGCACTTGCATCCATGATGAAGTGAAGACAACCTTCCTAAATGGTGCTATTGAGGAAGAAGTGTACATAGAACAACCACAAGGATTTGAATTTGAAGATATATGGACACACGTATGTAAGTTGAAGAAGGATTTGTATGGACTGAAGCAAGCTCCTAGAGTTTCTTATGGAAGGATAGATAGCTTTTTGACGAGCTTGGGATTTACCAAAAGTAAAGTCGACCCTAACATTTACTTTAAGGTTATGGATGATGAACCTGTCATATTATTGTTGTATGTGGATGACTTCTTTTAGACAGGAAATGAGAAACAGATTGTAGAGTGCTAGAAGAAGCTCACTGAAGAATTTGAGATGAAAGACATTGGATTGAAGCACTATTTTCTAGGTCTAGAAGTATGGAAGATCCCAGAAGGACTATTTTTCAACCAGGAAAAGTATGTTTTGGAAATCTTAAAAATATTTGATATGTTGGATTGTAAATCCATGGCCACACCCATGGATACCAACCTGAAGTTGTTATTTGATGAATCATCAAAGTTAGTTGATGTGACTGGGTACAGACAAATTATTGGGTCATTGATGTATTTGATGAATACCAGGACATATATATGCTTTGTTGTAAACAACCTGAGTCAGTATCTAGTTAAACCTAGATGTGTTCACCTGATAGTTGCAAAGAAAGTGATGAGGTATCTAGAAGGTACGATAGAATTTGGTCTATACTATGTTGGAGATCATGAGTACATATTGTATGGTTATATAGATGCAGATTGGGTTGGAAGTGCATCAAATGGGAAGAGCACCTAAGGTGGATGTTATTATCTTGGATTTGCCATGATATCATGGTTTAGTAGAAAGCAGTGTAGTGTTTCTCTCAGCACAACTAAAGTTGAGTACATAGCAGATTGTTCTGCTAGTTGTGAATCCATATGGCTTCGAAAATTCATGTCAGGTCTATTTGACATGGAGTTGGATACCATGGTGATTCTATGTGACAACCATAGTTGTATAAAGATGATGGAGAACCCAGTGTTCCATGACAAATCAAAGCACATAGAAATATGAAATTTTTACATACGGGATATGGTACAGAAGGGAGTTGTAAAGCTCCAATATGTGAGTACGGATGAGAAAGTTGTTGATGTGTTGACCAAGTCTCTATCTCGAATAAAGTTTGAATACTTCTGTGACAATATTGGTGTGGTTCAAAAGGACCTTCATCATAAGGAGGAATAGTGATGATGATGTTGTATACCTTCCTCATAAGGCGAAACAATTATGATGATGTAGACCTTCCTCGTAAGGAGGAACGGTGATGATGTTGTATACCTTCCTCGTAAGGAGTAACAATGATGATGATGTTGTAGACCTTCTTCGTAAGGAGGAACAGTGATGATGATGTTTCAGACCCTCCTTGAAAGGAAGAGTAGGATGATGATGTTGCAGACCCTCCTTGAAAGGGGGAGCAAGTTGATGATTTTGCAGTGGGATTGTATCATCCCTAGACATTAGTACTAAAGTGATCTGCAAACCTTTGTCTTCGTGTTGTTATAGGATTGCATTCTCCTTGGACTTATGTCCTAAATTGATAGGGATTGATCATCCCATAATTGTATCTACAAACTGTTGTCTTCGTGTTGTGATAGGATTGCATCGTCCTTGGACTTATGTCTTAAAGCCTTAGGGATTGATCATCCCATAATTGGATCTGCATACTTTTGTCTTCGTGTTGTGATAGGATTGCATCATCCTTGGACTTATGTCCTAAAGTGATAGGGATTGATCATATTGTAATTGGATCCAAATAATTTTTTCTTCGTGAGATGATAGGATTGCATGATCCTTGGACTTATGTCCAAAAGTGATAGGGATTGAGTATCCCGTAATTGGATCCGCAGAATTTTGTCTTTGTGATGTGGATAGGATTGTATCGTCCTTGGACTTATGTCCTAAAGTGAAACCAATTGATCATCCCATAATTGTATCATGTGTGTTGCAGATTATGCTACAGTTTATGATGATGTTGTTAATCAAAAGATCAAGTGTTCTTGCAGATGATCAAGTGATCGAGTGCTGTAGAAGATGAAGATCAAATATGAAGACTCAATGTTGTAGATGATGATGCTCCAATACTTAAGATGTTGAAGATGTTCCAGTAATTGTTCCAGTTGCTGATGATTGTTGAAAACTTCCAATGGCGTATAGATGTATCACCTTGATGTTGGTGTAGATGCTCTCTCTCCCTGCTCCTACAGTTGATGTTGTTGTTTTCAGTAGAATATCCTTCTCATTAAGGGGGAGTGTTGAAATATTGTAACTTCGAACAATATTCTAAATGTATTTTATTGTTATAATCTATTGGAGATGTTTTGTTCCACTATCGGGATGTTACTATTGTATTTGGTCATCATTGAGTCATGACGTTGTTGTTATTGCAACTACTTCCCCAAAATATTTTACAGTTTAGGGCCCCTCCTTACATTTTTTTATCTTAATCCTTCCTTAGACAAGTTTTCCTTCTTGAATATTTCATCCCAGCACTTAATTTTTTCTTTGATTTGAGCAAGAAATTTTATTTAACTAAGTTAAAACTCATGTTTTTCTTTCGACATGTCAGAAGAAATCAGCAATTTTCACCGACACATCGGAAGAAATCAGTGTGTTTGTCCAACACGTTGGGTCAACTCATCCAGTCTTGCTGACGCATCGGTTCAACTCGACAAGTTTTTTCGACGTATCGAACGAACTCAGCGAGTTCTCCGACACAGTCACAAGTCATTGGCGAGTTCCTTCCAATTTTTTTTGCCGAAGTTGTTTTAGTTTTGGAGTTTACTAAGTCTTCCACCAAGTCAAATTCATCAAAAAATTTCTTCAAGTTTTGTCCACATTGGAGAAACCATCCGAAGTTCTCATTGAGTTTTGTCGACATTGTCAAGAAAACTCATATTTTCTTTCCAACACTATCATGAAAACTCATATTTTCTTTCCAACACTATCACGAAAACTAAATTTTCACCACTGATGTTTCAGAAGTTTTCTTTAAGTTTTGCTGACACGTTAAAATGCATTGAAAGCTTTCTTTGAGTTTTTCCACACTTTATTTATCGAAGGTTCCAAATATTTTCATCGAAAGAATTCTTTGAGTTTTTTCGAAGTTTTCATCGAAATATTTTGATGAGTTTCCACTGGAAATGCCGAAGGAACTGATCATTTATCTCTAAAACCATCTTATAAATTCACGCTTACCGCCGATGTATTGGCAAAACTCAGAGAAAACCACCGACATATGTCAGTGTTGCGTGACGAGTTTTTCAGAGTTGGTGACCAACGACGTTTTAAACCCATTGCATTAAGTACTTCTCAACCACTATATTAATGACTGTTTAACAATTTTTATATATATAGACGGTGAGTTGTTTTGATTTTCACCGAAAACACCTTTTGGAGAGCCCAACCGCCTAAGAACATTTGGAGCTTTCGCACCACTACACCCAACACCGTACTCATCGCGGCGGTTGATAGGTAGGCACATGAACACTGTCCTCTTGTCCTTTTGTTCTTCTAGAAGCTTAAACAACTATATATTGGTAGAGGTTTAAGGTTTTTAGCAAGTTTTATCACAACTAGATTTTCCTATCATTTTTCGTGCGCCTTTCCTGATAAAAGCGAATCCACAACCCTTAGTTACAATGAGCCAATTGCTAAAGGAACTCAATGGTTGTTTTAAAGAAATCCTTGGCCTCACATCCACTCTTATGTCCCAAAACGCATTCTCGATAGAGTGTAGAGGTTTCAGAGACCTTCCAGCTTACTAGTTCGACCTTCATGGAGTTTGTTTCAATCTTTGCCACGTAGTTTGGGTTTGTTGTCTGATTTGGTCATATAATTATTTTGAACCTCGGGGATTCTGCACTAAGTTCACTCTAGGATGGATGCTCTGTGGCCTGCATATTGTTTGGGTTGAATATGTCACGAAATGAGTATGCGATAAAGGGGAAACCCTTTGTGGATTTAGATTCTAAGTATTGCTAAGATTCAGAGCTTTGGGATGGGTTTTCTCCTCAACCTATGTGTGTAAGGATGCATCACCTACATTTTTCCATAGGGCTAGTGCTATCATGTAAAAAAAATTTCAAGGGTTTTACAGTACCCCAAATATCCCTTGGTTTCGGGTTTTTTGAGTCACTGTCGTGTTTCACTGGATTTTTCTTTTAACTTTGGGGGAATTAGTGGGTATAAGTCTCAATGTTTTAATGATATTGAGCTTGATAAAAAAAAGGATGAAAGTAGAACTTGTGAATTCTTCAAACTTTGGTAAAAATAGATAACATTTATGCATTTAAAAACAAGTGGTGAAACGTTCATCCTTTAGTGTATTGACCTATTCAGAAACACGAAAGTGATATATGACAACGGAAGTGTAACTCACAAAATGACCCATACACATATATAATTTTTCATCTAAGTTTTGTAAGCACACACCTTGTCACGAGACTAAAATTACTAAGCAACCCCTAAGAGTTTTCCTCTCTTCACCTCACAAAATTGTCTATGAGTGACCAGATATAGAATGGTAAATACAGCTATATTCTCTTTTATCATATTAGACACTGATGACAATCTTATTTTTAATGAACAATGATTCATATACTTAGTAGCTCTGCCTCTCATTTCAGTTATTTCATGTTTGATACAAAATACATGTTGTTTTTAAGTTATTATAGATAACCACTATATTACTAAGACATCTCTCACTATGCTCATGTTTCAGTTGCTACTCTCATCGAGAAGGATTATCTCCCGAAGCATGGTTCGGAAATGATAAAATCACACCATGCCTAATAAGAGCGGTAAGAATAAATCTAAGGCCACTGAGGTCGATTCAAATCTGGAGATCATCTCCAGGAATGAGATCACATTTGAAGACACTAAGGCCATCACAGGAGTTCACCAAGGTTTTAAGTGGGGGGAGATATATCAAATGATTAGAGACTAGAATGTCCCTTATACTGGTCTAGAAGAAATGTCCATATATGAAAAGAAAAAAAATAAGGCATTACTAAGGCAGCTTGTTGAGGCCTGGAAATTCACAGGCAACAATAGCAAGGGATTCTCCCCAGTCAATGTTCCCAACTATCCCATGAATGTTTGGTGTAGGGAATCCGTCCAATTTGTGGTCCGGCTACCGTAGGTCAAGTAACAAAAAAAAAGGGTTTTACCGGTTGCGGCCCGGTCCACCGTATATATTTCGTATTTTTGACTTTAAGTATGATATGCAAGTGCCTATCTAAGATGCAGATTCATAAAGAATGCAAGGAGTGGTCATAATGTGATGCGCAAGTTCTTACCTCTCGTCTTAGACTCTCTCGCATCTAAATCACACACAACTAGAAAAACAATACTAACTAAGTTGTCCCTAGGGAGAAAGATAATCAATTCATGAGTAATGTAATATTGTTCATATGTTAAGATAAATCACGGATAGTTGTTCTTAGAATCAAAACACATAAACATGAATAAAGATATACATGACAAGGTAGCTCATCAACTGTTAAAAAATTCATTACTCATAGTGGGAATTATCACAGAATAAACCATAGAACATTCACGTAAGAACATAGGTTCAAAAAGTTAGAACGATCTCATGGTTAATGAAACACAGCTAAAAATAAAATAGTTCCCCTTCAACATTGTTCATTTCATCACATTTGAACATTCCACACAACACTTTCTCCAACAGGCAAAAATTTGTAATTTGTTATTGCAAAACGAAATAGTTCCTCTTACAACAAGTCGTTCACAAGTTCCTCTAGGAAAAGTCCCCTTTCTGTCTCACTCTCCCATACTTATACCAAAGGGAAAACCTTTCAGCTCCCCAACCGTTCCCTCCCACTGTTTTGTCACTTTGTGAATGCTCATGATTCATCCAAACGTTACATTCCAGATAAATATTTTATAAAACCTAGGAAAAGCTAGGTAACTAATGGAATGCCTAAGCACGAGCCTCTACCCTCTAATAATTATGCTCGACCATTCCTCGGTCTCCTTTTAGACCCTCATAACTTTCTTCTTCGAGCAACGATTCTGCCACCTTATGCTTTAATATGATTTTTTGTTCAAATGTACCTTTTTTGACGCAATAATCTTCAGTGGGATCCAAGAAACTGCCATGTCTATCTACAAACAAACAAGAATCCATCATTTAATCCATCTATTTTAAATAAACCTAAACCATGATATTAAAAATGGGTACTAAAGCAGAAAAATCAGAGCTCGGTTCTTATGTGCGAATTTCAACCTAAACAAGGCACACAGGTCTCTTAAGGAAAAATACGACCACATAATGAACAGCGGAACGATTAAGAAAAGAGCACATAAAAACCTCCATCGGCAAATCGGAACACTTGATGTCGGCTCATTAGTGGATTACGCAGCCGCAACGACGGGTAACCTACACTCAAGGGTTTCCAGCACAGACTGAAAAAGATGCGATAAAACATCGGGTGTCGGATCCTCTGTAGGCATCGGATATCTAGTGAGCTACACAGCCGCAACGGCGGAAGTTTAGAGGTCAAGAAAAACCGCAAACCAATCGACATCGAAAAAACAAAGAACTAGAGATCAGTGAAAAGACAAATAGTCCAACGGAAAATTAGCCTATTCTAGAGCCGCAATGGCGGAAGTTAATCAGCCTGTAGCCTCTGATCGAAGTCAAAATTCTTTCCAAAAAAATGCAAGGCAAGGTCTTTTCAAAACAAAATCTGAGTTTAGCTAAAGTCTCTAATTATCAGCACCACGTCTAACTGACTCCCGACAGAACGACGACTGAAAAACCCACTTTAAACTTCAGAGATGAAACAATGTACAACTGACAGAGCCTTATAGTCCAAAATATGCACACACCAAGACGAAAACTCAAATAGCAAGGAAATGGCCTCAAATAATCCAACATATAGCAGAATGGGGCAAACAAGATCAAAAAGGAGGGTCCAAAATTTCTAGAAATTTGGGAACAGTTGCAACTGCAACAACTGGCGGCTCACTGGTGAATCCATATCTTTGAATAAACTCATCCTTGAGCAATAGATTGTTTAGCAGTGGAACTGACATGCTGAATTCTCCTAGATGTTTGGATTCCCATCATGTCTGTAATCATTGACGATAGTCCAACTTTTTTGGGAATGGAAACCAAAATCTCAAGGTTAGGATAACTCTTTCGAGGCTTAAGTACGTGGACTTCATTTTAACTTTATCTTTGGGTAGCTTCCAGCTTAGACGCCACAGGATTGGAATGCATGGTGAACAGAAATATTCGTTTGTTCCCCATTCCCATGCCAATTGCACTTTTGTGCCCTTTTGGATGTTTTGTCCTTTCTTTTGAGTCCTCCTGCATGGCTTTCTTTCTGAATGTTTATATTCAGGCTCCTCTATCCATAGTGTCCTTTTGTGTGAGAGATGTATTTAATTTTCAGCTCACGGACGGAGAGGAACTTTTGGCAATTTTGTACTCATATGGTTTAGTACTTCGATTTGACACATATTGCTTTCTTAGGAGATTTTTTTACTCTTATTTGCCTTTTGGCTTTCAATTCTTGGCATGGGATCATTTAGATATAACATACTGTTTACCCTGCTCCCCTTTCCATGGGTCTCTTGCTGTCACCCCCTAGGACATTTTAGATGTGAAATGGATGGAGCCTCGAAATAGTATTCCAGACCTTTGATTCTAAGTTATTTCAGGGATTATGCTGGACCTCGATGTGTTCATAGACGCTTTAGGAAAACTATTTACTAGAAGAAATTCCAACAAATTCAAACAGTCCAATGCCCAAAGAATCTAAGTTTATCAAGGGTCCTAATGCTCTCCATGCGACCAAAATTTTTGCTTCCTTTATTGGAATCAGAAGAAAAACTACACTAAACAAATAGGAAAATAACAAATCATAGTGGCAAAACAAGTCAATTATTTATATACAAAACGGAACAAAATAAAACAAAATCAGGAAAAATAAGGCTTAAGAACTAAACCATTTACTGGTAAGTTCTCTTCCCATCCCTGTAAATACTGCAACTTATAGGTTGAGGGGCCAAGCTTTGCTGCAATCTGGAAAGGGCCTACCCATAACTGTTGAAATTTCGAGTGTTTTCCTTTCTCATCATGAGGGTGATCCCACTTGAGAACCAAATCTCCCACCTCAAATTCTTTTGTTCCAGCTTTGTGCTTATCAAACCACCTTTTTACTACCTCCTGTTGTTGTTTAAAATGTTCTCTGGCCCTGGATCTAGATTCCTTTGCCTTCAAGAGATTATGTATCCTCATCTGCAAGACTTCATTATCTGATCCTCTAGATTCTTGTGCAATTATGGAAGAGGCTAGCATGGTATTTGGAGGTAGAATGACCTCTTTTCCATAAACAAGGGTATATGGGGACACACCTAACGAAGTCTTGGGGGTGACCCTATCAGCCCAAAGAGAATTGGGTAATGCTAAATGCCAACTTCTCTGGTTTTCTATCACAGTCTTTTTTAAGATTCTAATTAGATTCTTGTTCGAAGATTCAACCAAACCATTTCCTTGTGGATAATAATTTGTAGAGTAATGCAATTTAATTCCTTTTTCATGAGCGAATGCAGTTAATCTAATAGAGGAAAAATAAGTAGCGTTATCGAAAACTAGAGAAATTGGAACTCCAAACCTGGTCATAATATGATCTTGCAAGAAGTCCATGACCGTATCTTCATTCACTTTACGCAACGGAATGTCTTCGACCCAACGAGTGAAGTAATCAGTTGCTGTCACAATATACTTGTGTTGCAGGGAAGAATTTGGCTTTATCTCCCCAATGATATCCATCCCCCACTGCTCAAAAGGTTCTGTTATCATCACAGGCTTTAATGGTCTTGCTGCTTTAACTTGTCTTCCACCACACCTTTGACAAATGTCACACTTTCTGACATGGGTGTGTACATATTTGAACAGCGTGGGCCAATAGTATCCAGCTCTGAGAATTTTATGAGCTGTAGTATCTCCGGAGAAATGTCCTCCAGCAGGTCCATCATGTAAATCTATCATGACCTTCTTCGTATCTTCTTTCTCTAAGCATCTAAGAAGAACTCCATCATAATTCTTTCTGAATAATATTCCTTCAATAATCTGATATGAGGCTGATTTAAGACGCAGTGCTATTCTTTTCTTGGAATTCCAATGTTCCGGTAACAATCCTTCCTAGAGGTAATGCACAAGGTCCCGATACCAGGAGTCCGGAGCTGTGAAAAGAGGACCTACATCCATCAAATGTAATTCAGCTTTGTCTTCCCAGTCATTTTCTTCATTGTATTTACTTATAGTCATTATTTTGCATAATCCTTGCCCTTTAAATATGGAGGATGGCTTGAATTCTAGGTTGTACTCCTGTAGAGCGGTTACCCAGTTACCTCTTCTTTCTCCTAATTCCTTTTGTACGAAAAGAGACCTCACAGCTGGGTGTGGGACTATTACCTTTGTTCGGTTCTTAAGTACATATGGTCTGAATTGTTTTACTGCTTTGAACATTGCGTAAGCTTGTTTATCCACAGATGGGTAATTCAATTCGGACCCTTGAGGACCAGTGCTCATAAATGATATGGGGAACTCATCTCCCCCATATTCCTTCTGGGTAAGCACCGCTGCTAGTGAATCGTCAGATGAGAAAGTGTACAAAATAAAATCTTTCTCAAAATCCGAACTCTTGAGGGAGGGTGTGTGTGCAACCACTGTCTTTATTTTACTGAATGCATTCTTTTCAACATCAGACCACTTGAATTGTACACTTTGTTTTACCATTTGTTGCAAAGGTTTAACAATTTGAGCGAAATCTGGCACAAACCTTCGCACGAAATTTATTGTCCCCATAAATGATTGCATGCCCTTTTTATTATGGGGTAAGAGAATCTGTTCGATGGCTTTGATCCTCTCTGGGTCTGTGGAGATCCCTTTCTTAGAAACCACTTGACCCAAAAACTTACCTTCAGTAACGGAAAACATGCACTTCTTAGGGTTTAGTGAGATACCATATTTTCGGCAGCGTTCAAAAATCTGCTTTAGATGAAACGCGTGTTCCTCTCTTCTCTTTGAGAATATCGTGATGTCATCAAGGTATACTATAGCACTGCGGCCAATCAAACTGAGGAAATCTATGTCCATGGCCCTCTGGAAAGTAGCTCCAGCATTTATGAGTCCAAAGGGCATCCTTCTGTAAGCAAAAGTTCTCCATCTGGTTTTGAATGTAGTTTTAAGTCTGTCTTCTTCAGCTACTAACACTTGATTGTAGCCTGAGAATCCATCTAATAAAGAGAATAATTCGGAACCTGAAACCATTTGCAATATCTGTTCCATGGGTGGGGCAGGATAATTGTCTTTATCTGAAGCACGATTTAAGTTTATGAAATCCACACATCGTCTAATTTCTCTGAATTTCTTCCTTACCGGTACCAAATTTGAAACTCATTCCGAGTGTCTAACCTTGAAGATAATTCTAGCATCCAACAGCTTCTTTACTTCATTCTGAATCAAAGGCTCTAATTGGATGCATTTTCCTTAAAGGCTGCTGATAAGGTTTGATTCCAGATTTGATGGGGATAACATGTTGAATAATATTGGTGTCATATGTCTTCAAATCTTCATACGTTCAGGAAAAAACATCTTTGTATTTTTTGAACAAATTGATGAACTTATTTCTTTCACCTGGGGAGCAACACTTTCCCAAATTCACATATTTAGGCTCAATTTCAGTCCCCAAATTAATCAACTTGAACTGTAGAGACGAGCTATGAGTCTTCACATTCACTGGCCTCCTGAATTTCTCGTTTAAATCAAACATTTGCTCCAAAGTCCTGGCTCCTTTAGGAATAAAATTATCGAATTTTAGCTCGGCTTGATGTTCTTCATCGTCAATAATCGCCCCTTTGAAGGCCTTGTCATTTGTCAAGAATTCTAGAATCTGTTGATCATCATCAAACACTCGTAGATTGGTGATCATATCTGGAACCGAAGGCCTGAAAAGCAATTCAATAGAGCACCGATTATTAGAGGGCACAAGCCTCGCAGCTGAGGTGGCCAACAAGTTAGTTGCTGCATTCTTAAGTCTAGGAATCGATACAATGTTAAATGCATGAAAATATTTAAGCAAATCCCATACTTCATTTTGATAAGCTTTTAAATGAGGAGAAATGCAATGTATTTGATTTTGAATTTGTTTTACAATTATTTCAGAATCCCCATACACTTTTAGATTTTCTACCTTTAATTCAATTGCTTTTCTTAGTCCTTGAACTAGTGCTTCATATTCAGCTGTGTTATTATTCAAACTCTAACCTACATGAAAGAAAATGTTTATTTTTCTTAGGATCAATCAGGACACGGCCGGCTCCTAACCCCTCCAAAGTTTTAGAACCATCAAAGAAAAGCGTCCAAAAATTGCTTACCACTACTATGCGTGAATCAATACCTACATCTACAGTTAAGTCTACTATTTTACAATCGATTTCATCAGCCTGTGAGAACTGAAGGAGATCAGGCTGAGCGTCTGATGTATCACTGGCTTCTTCTGCTTGATAATTTCCTGGTTCTAGTTCAATAAAGTAATTTCCCAAAACAGAATTCACTGGTTCATTTTTTTCTTCGAACTGAGTAACATTGTGTTTCATGTGTGGTTCCCTTAAAAATTTAATTTGATTTGGGATTATTTTATAAGGTAGCCACAGATGTGACTAGTCGGAGGCAAAATATCCACTCAGCTTTTCCGACCAATCTCTGCTCAAGACAAGTCCATAAGCTTCAGGTATGTCAACTACCACAATGTCAATGAATTGACATGCCTTATCCTTTGAAGAAAAGCGAATGAGAAAATCCTCCATTTCCCCAATTACCTTCACATTCGTTCTATCCAACTGAATGACCCTCTAGGTAGATGGTTTAGGTTGTCCATTTATCCTTTTGCAGACTGACAGCGGCATAACATTGACTGAAGCCCTCGAGTCTACTAGACAATTGTGCACGTTGTGGTTGAAAATTTCAAAAGTGAGGAGAAAGGGAGGGGTCTTGCATTTAGGTTTACCTCCCACACTTGCTTCACCAATTTCTTCTTCTTAGGGCTGGTTTTCAGTGGGGAGTTTCTCCTCTGACATTTCAAGTGCTTTCAATAACTTTTCTTTTTGCTGCGGCACATTGCACATCTCAAATAACGAGATATTTGCTCTTACCCTTTTGATATCCTCCACGATGTCATCATTCCATCTTATGTTCTGTGAGATGAGTTTTAACATTATTTATTTTCTCTTCAATGGTTTTAGTAGGCCTATTGATCTGTCTTGGATTTTGACTGGTGGTGGTAAATTCCAAAATTTCATTAGTTGAGGTATTTTTTTGAAATTTCTTAACATTCTTTTGAAGCTTCTTAATATTTGGAAGCATAAGACTGTTTTCCTTAATCAACCCCTGGCTTCTCATCGTTACATTTGTTTCCAAGTTATCCTCATGTCTCAGGTCCTTTTCTTCCTCGATATCAAACAACGATACACAATAACATAAAACCATGGCCTCATCCTCGTGTTTTTCTGTTGATTTATGGTTGTCTTTCCCTTCTTCATAATTATCCTTGGTTAACTTGGAATCCAAAAGCTGGTTCATTACCAACGTCACTGAATTTATCCATTGAGGACGATTATTTTCAGCATGGGGTTGTTGGTGAAAAGTGCAAAATTTATCCATCCCCACCTCCGTTAGGTTCATCGATGCAGGGCCATGCGGAGTGGGTTGGGTTTGGTTGTTATCTTCCCTTTTCTTGTAATAAGGTTTATAAAGCTTCTAGGTTTCCTTTTCCTTTTCCAAGTCTATTATTCTGTTAGAGAGCTTCTGTATCATCTTTTCCATTCCTTCAAAATCTGGTGATTGCTCCTCTTTAGGCTTAGTAAATAACAAAGCTTTCATTCCAACATTTTTCTCTCTCGACTATTCAGGATAGTCTTCGATACTTTCCTTTTCGGCCTCAACTCTTTCCTCTTCTTCATAAGTCTCTGCTAGAGTGGGTTTGGCTTTCATTTTGGAAAACATGGCCAAATCAGGCCATAGAGCTGAAGTATAATACTCAATCAGAACTTTATCCGATGGTTTGTCAGCTTTAGAAACATTCTTAAGATAAGCCACAAATATTTGGGTAAAACTATGCACCTTCTCTTTTGTTTCTTTCTTTAAGGCGCACATTCCTTTCATGAGAGCCACATGAGTTTTTTGGGTTGCATATTTACTTCTGAAAATCCTTTCAAAGGTATCCAAGTCTAAGATAGAGTTTGCAGGCAAACCAAAATACCATGATGTTGTTGTTCCTTTAAGGGTATGCGAAAAAAGTCTACAAACTACATCCTCATGTTCCCCAGCCCTCAATCCTTCTATTGCCAAATAGAAACTTTGTAAATGGTCATCTACTAATATCTTCTCATTTGGATCGAACTTGGGCAGCATCTTTTCAAAAGCTTGAGGTAAGTCATTCAACAGAGGTGTTAAGTTCAAAGGTGATCTAGCTTTCCAAGTCGGTGGTGGATTTAGTGGGTTAAGTGGCTGATTTGCATTTACACCTGCCATGAGTTTGGGTGGAGAGTGAGGAGGTGAAGGAACAAGAGTACGTGTAGGAGAACAATAAGGTGTGTTTGGGCCTACTTGATTCAAAGGCTAAACAACTTCCTGTAATGCTACTTCTACTGACTCTTCCAAATCTCCAACCAACAATGAATCCTCCAAGATGGGATGATCTTTCTTCTTGTACTCTCTTTGGGGTAAATCAGGGATAATGTGTAATCCTCCAATACTCTTTACATAAGCCTGTGTTTTTCTTCTCAGATCATTTACAACTTGGCTGTCCACAGCAAACAAATGTTCTCTATTCTCTTCAGTATTTGGATCAGGAAATAAACTGCTTTCAAAACTATCATTGGTGGAGTTATTTCAAGGAAAATGATTTCCTCGGCAAGCCATGCACTGGTGGCCCTCCTTCTAGTGCTAGAAACTGTTGAGGCTTGGAAATTTGTAGGCAACAATAGCAAAATATTCTCCCCAATCAACGTTCCCAACTAGCCCGTGACTGTTTGGTGTAGGGAATCTGTCCGGTTTGCAGTCCGGCTACCGTAGGTCAAGTAACAAAAACAAAGGGTTTTACCGGTTGCAGCCCGGTCCACCGTATATATTTTGTAATTTTGACTTTAAGTATGATATGCAAGTGCCTATCTAAGATGCAAATTGATAAAGAATGCAAGGAGTGGTCACAATGTGATGCGCAGGTTCTTACCTCTCATCTTAGACTCTCTCACATCTAAATCACACACAACTAGAAAAACAATACTAACTAAGCTGTCCCTAGGGAGCAAGCTAATCAATTCATGAGAAATGTAATATTGTTCATATGTTAAGATAAATCACAGATAGTTGTTCTTATAATCAAAACCAATAAACATGAATAAAGATATACACGACAAGGTAGCTCATCAACTGTTAAAACATTCATTACTCATAGTGGGAATTATCACAGAATAAACCAGAGAACATTCATGTAAGAAAATAGGTTCATAAAGTTAAAACGATCTCACAGTTAATGAAACACAGCTGAAAATGAAATAGTTCCCCTTCAACATTGTTCATTTCATCACATTTGAACATTCCACACAACACTTTCTCCAACAGGCAAAAATTTGTAATTTGTTATTGCAAAACGAAATAGTTCCTCTTACAACAAGTGGTTCACAAGTTCCTCTGGGAAAAGCCCCCTTTCTGTCTCACTCTCCCATAGTTATACCAAATGGAAAACCTTTCAGCTCCCCAACCGTTCCCTCCCACTGTTTTGTCACTTTGTGAATGCTCATGATTCATCCAAACGTTACATTCCAGATAAAGATTTTATAAAACCTGGGAAAAGCTAGGTAACTAACAGAATGCCTAAGCACGAGCCTCTGCCCTCTAATGATTATGCTTGACCATTCCTCGGCCTCCTTTCAGACCCTCATAACTTTCTTCTTCGAGCAACGATTCTGCCACCTTATGCTTTGTCCTTCAAATGTACCTTCTTTGCCACAATAATCTTCAGCGGGATCCAAGAAACTGCCATGTCTGTCTGCAAACAAAAGAGAATCCATCATTTAATCTATCTATTTTAAATAAACCTAAACCATGATATTAAAAATGGGTACTAAAGCAGAAAAAACCAAAGATCAGTTCTTATGTGCGAATTTCAACCTAAACAAGGCACACAGGTCTCTTACGGAAAAAGACAACCTCATAATGAATGGCGAAATGATTAAGAAAAGAGCACATAAAAATCCTCCATCAGTGAATTGAAACACTTGATGTCGGCTCATTAGTGGATTACACAGCCGCAACGGCGGGTAACCTACACTCTAGGGTTTTCGGCACATAGACTAAAAAAGACGTGATAAAACATCGGGTGTCGGATCCTCTGTAGGCATCGGATAGCTAGTGAGCTACACAGTCGCAATGGTGGAAGTTCAGAGGTCAAGAAAAACCGCAAACCAATCGACATCAAAAAAACAAAGAACTACACATCGGCGAAAAGACAAATAGTCCGACGGGAAGTTAACCTATTTTGGAGCCACAACAACGAAAGTTAATCAGCCTATGGCCTCCGATCGAAGTCAAAATTATTTCTGAAAAAATGCAAGGCAAGGTATTTTCAAAATAGAATCCGAGTTTAGCTAAAGTCTCTAATTATCAGCACCACGTCTAATTGACTCTCGACAGAACGGCGACTGAAAAACCCACTTTAAACTTCACAGATGAAACAACGTACAACCGGTAGAGCCTTACAGTCCAAAATATGCACAGACCAAGACGAAAACTCAAATAGCAAGGAAACAGCCTCAAATAATCCAACATGTAGCAGAATGGGGCAAAGAAGATCAAAAAGGAGGGTCCAAAATTTCCAGAAATTTGGGAACAGTTGCAGCTACAACACAGCTACACAGCTAGAGTTGTTCCCATATGCGGAGGTCATCGGATGGTTTTTTCCCTAGATGAACCCTTCAACAATGATTATTTATAATATAGAGAGAGAAGCTTTTGCTTCCTTCACTCCAGTCTACATAACCTTGACCTGCAAGATTCCAACCCCACAGGTTATGATGACTGATGAGTGGGTAAACAAATTAGATTTGAATATTTGGAGTGTTCCAAGAAGATGATGATAGCAAGAAGACAATTGCGCCAGAAGGAAACTAGAGAATATGAGTCTGCAAGCTTACACAACCCTTTCAAAATCGTAGCTTTTATGTTAAATAGGATTTTTGGCCAAGAATATGGAAGATTGTATAAATTGAGTTGGATCCCACTAATATACTATGTGTCCTTAGAAGGCACAATTTTCAACTAGGAAGATATCATATCAAGTATCTTGTCATCCTTTGTATGCTGCATAGGGAGAGATGACCCAGAAAAGGTCAGAATTCTACATGGCATCCTACTTGATTGATTGCATCTTATGCAAACACTCATTCCCCAAGATTACATGCACTTAGACACACACTGAAGCCCCTATATATGTTTCTTATCATATTCTATGGGTGCATAAGTATGCAAGTTTCTACAAGCTTATATGTGAAGAATTTTTTATGCCCTTGTATGAGTTGATGTTCCTCCAAGAGCCCAATTTCCTATCGGATAACGCCATGGATATTATTTGCGAATATAGGGATTATTTTTTCTCTCAAGAAGGAACTTACCTGAGGATGTATGGAGGCTCCAAAGCCCCATCACTACTGCCCAAATATGCCATGAACTATGTAGTCCATAAAGAAGCAGCCAGGAAGTTGTTCATAAATGGAGTAGGTAACTTCCTCTTTGGCGTGAAGAAGGAACCCTTCCCACCACTACCCTTTTGCATAGGAATTTACAAATTTTCTAAAGTTAAGGGCGCCTCCGAATTTGTAAAATATTTGGAAAAATTTCACTTTGGGGAGAAGAGTTTCTGTAGAAATGACACAGCTGGAAAAGTTGCAGAACACTGTACTAATGTTGGAATATGCTATGAATACTTTCATCACTTCGATAAGGATGAAGAGGTGTATAGGAATGCCAGTAACATGACTGCACTGAGTAAGTGTTTCAAGAAGAAAGGGATCACCAATGGAGGTAAAGGTAGCAGTAGTGCAATAGAGAAGCAGTTGCAGCGTCAAAAGGAAGAGGCCTTAAAGAAATAGCAGGAAGAGGCCCAAAGGAAACGAGAATAAGAGGCTCAGAGACAGAAAGAAGAAGAACAAAAATTAAAGGAATAAGAATCACAAAGAAAACAAAAGGAAGTTGAGAAACCAGCTGAGGAACAAAAGAAGAAGGAGGAAGAGGACAAGCTCAAAGAGGAATTTGACCAGGAAGCCATTCATAATGACCCAGTAGAACCTCCCTCTTCAAGTGGTATGATTACAGGTGGCCATATTCCCTTTGCATAACTTGGTCTCACTCATTTCACTCCGTCCAAATATCACACAGAGGTATGTTTAGATACCATCTTTTATGATCAGACTAGAAAGACCATTACCCAGAGGTCTGAAAAGCGATTGAAGACGGAAATGCATGTTGATGTGGTTAAAGTAACCGAAAATATTGTCATGGAGGGCAATAATAAAGACCCCAAGTTCATGGTATTTGTTAGTGTAGCAGCTACTCAAGCCAATGCCAACAATGTATATCGGTTAATAGAAAGTGTGGAGCATCATAAAGAGAAGATGTTCAAAATCAAAGATACTTTAATTAAGGAAAGAGGATAAGGCATAGAACTAAAACTAAAACATGAGGCTACCATATCAAAAAATGCATGACTCCAAAGAGGGTTCCAATATTTGGAAACAGAGAAAGATTCCTTAGAAGTACAAGTGATGATTATGGAAGGAGAAAAGAAAGATTTTGAAGCTAAAATCTTGAAGTCGGAATCAAGAGAGTCCATGACGAGCTTACAGATGGGAGAATTAAGAACTCAGGTAGAAGAGTTAGTGGCACAAAGGGGATCTCTTTAAACTCAGATTAAGGTAGAAAATGAGAGGTAGCTGGATATTACCCCTTGCTCAGGCTTGCACAAACCGTAGAAAGATACACCAAGTTCAAATGAAACTCTTGGATGAAATGTATAAGGTAAATATGGCAGAAACAAGATTGAATGAGATCGCAGTCGAGTCACTTGACTTCAGAACAAGACTACTAGAAGTTGTTTAAAAGGTTCAAATCCAGTTGACCTAGGTTCAGTCCAATTCAACATTCCCTGCACACTTACCACAGAAGACAACTGGAGGCCTAAAAATAGAGATGGCACTCCTGGAATTTTTCAGAAAATCTTTAGTAAGATTGAACAATGAAATTGAAAAGACCTTGGAAAAATGTATGGAGTTTAATAAAAAGATGTTCCAAGTTCATGATAGATGTCATCTTTTTTCGACTACAAAGATCAATGACTTCCCAAACAAAGACCAGCATGTGGCGCATCTGTAGGATAGATTGTACAAGAATGAACAGTACATTCAGAAGTTGGAAATTATCAATGAATATGATGTTAGAACTTGGGTTGCACAAGCTTCTATCACCAATTATATCTTGGATGACCTATATAGAGCCACTTAGGAAAGGGTGACATGTATAGAAACCTAGCAATCCATGCACGAGGTTATTGTACAAGTGTTGGAGCCCATAAATTACAAGACTATCGCAGATGAAGCAAATATATGGGGGGAATATATTTGAAGTTTGGCTGGTCCCACTTAATAACTTTTTGTCTTTTATGTATTTTGTCATTTTTGTCATTTTCTAGTTTAAAGCACTGAAGGACGGAATTTTGGAATTCCTAAAGTCAGGGAAGTCGATGAGTCATTGTAATAGTATTATAAATAGATGTAGAAGGTAGAGTAGAGGGACTTTCGCTGGCATAAGAATGTTGAATTATTTGTAAGAACTGGATTTTCTGCTAATAAAGAAGGACAATTTTGTTGGGAAAGGGCTGCACATGATTTTGCATGGATTGTGTGGAATTACATCTATTTTGTTCCCGTACAATTGTGAGATCGTTTTGATTTTTATGAATTATTTCTTCAATGATGAATGATTTTGCTTTCGGTATAAAATTATGTGCATAAATTGAGTAATGAATGCTTTATTATTTCAAAGTTATCTTTGATAATCTTTCTATTGTAACTATATGTATGGAATTAGAATATTTATCTACAATGTTCATTATGAATAATTATAGTACATTTCTCTCTCTCTTTTAAATTTTCTCCCAAAGGGGATAGGATAGATTAGTTTACAATAGATTAGAGTATAATTAATTTTCTTAGATTTGGATTTATAGAAGTGATTGAGGAGCAAGAGTGGTAAGATGGGAGGTAAGAACCTACGCATCACGTGTGGGGATTTTGTTCACTAGTCACCTGCATTTAGTTTAGGCATTTGCATTTCATCCATGTAAATAAAATTACATAAACAGTGGATCGGGCCACAACCACTAAAGACTTAAACAAATTCAGATCTATGGTAGTCGGGTCACTAACCAGATGGTTTTCCTATACCAAACGGTGGATGATCTAGTTGGGATCGATTACTAGGGAGAATCCCTACTGTCGATACCTGGGAATTTTCCAGGCTTCAATAGTATTGGTGCTAGAAGGAGGGTCAGAATTGCATGGCTAGTAGAGGAAGTCCGTTTGCGAGAAATTATTCCACTGGAAATACGTCTGAAACTACATTTTCTGAAGATTTTGTTCTTGAAGAACAAGAAAAGGTAAGTTCTGAAGAAGAAGGTTCATAACATTTGTACAATGTCCCGTTTGAAGAAGTTGATCACCTTCAGAGACATACAAGATCTTACATCAAGAAAATTGGAGGGTTGAAGGAAATTCTTGCGTTACCAAGAAGGCAATTTATTACACTCAAGATTCGATCCTTGTGGAAAATTTGGAAGAGTTGGTGGATTTATCTCTATACAAGAAATCATCCAACCTCTTGATCAGTTGGGACCAGAGTCTCCTACAGCTCAGTCTCCACCACATTCTCTACCTCGATTTATGGTTGTTGCTAATCAATTGGCATGGAGGGTCGGAACACTACTTAATCTGGCCGCATCTTTTCCTGATTTTCCTAAGCACCCCGATAGAGTGCTACCAAAGTTTGACCCTGGAAAAGGCATTTCTGCAGAAGACCACTTGAAAAGTTTTATCTAGCTCTGCAATTTTTGAATGTTGAACATGAAGATGTTGTATGCAGACTTTTTCCATATACTTTTGATCCTAAAGCATCTTCTTGGTTTTTTAGTCTACAAGCTAATTCAATAACAAACTGGGATACTTTTGAAAGGGTATTTAAAAGCAAATTCGGTAGTCAAAAAATAGTTGCTACCCTTATGAAATAATTAATCTCTATGAAGATGGATAAGAAAGAAAAGGTTCAAGATTTCAACCAGAGGTTTACTACTCTTCTAAGCAGTTTTAGTGCTGCAACAAAACCAATTGAAGAATATTTGGTAGAATACTATACTACAAAATTGTATCCTCCTATAGCAATGTTTGTGAAAAGAGCAGTTAAACCTACGTTGATATAAAATTATGATGAAGCTAACAAAGTAGAAGTCGATCTTGATAGTATTCCAAAGCATACTTCAGAACAAGAAGTAAAACCAGCAGCTGGAAAAAAAGCTTTGTTGTTAACTAGGCCCAAGGAAGAGCACCCAAATGAGTTAGAGAATGTAGTCAATATGGTTCAGAAGTTATCAAATAAGATAGTAGACTTGGAAAAGGACAAGGGATCTAGTTCATCTGGAGAGACATTCAAACCTTACTACAAGAAAAGGGAAGAAAGTGGACAGTCTCAACCGCCTTTAATTAATTCGGCTGTTTTAAATTTTCATGAAGTAGGCATGGATCATTTATGTACTTTCCATCAGGAGCATCATTCTGAAAAAATTTGTCCGCAGTGGATAAAATAAATGACTTTGGTGATTAATCAACTTTTAGATGCCCAATTGGCAAAATATGAGGTTGAAGAATACCAAAACAATGAGTCGGAAGAAATGAATGAAGAAAATACAATGATATTATGGGATTGGGCACCTACATTGGGGCTGAACGAAGAAGATCCTACTGAATAAATTCAAGTGTCATCGATTAATGTTACGATTAGAAGTAAAGGGCCGATAGTGGATGAAAGTTTAGTACTGCCTAAAATAAAGAAGATGAAAGAAAACATGAAGAAAATTCTCAGTACTACTCAAACAACACCTAATTCAAATACGTAAACATAAAAGAGACCAACCAGTGGTCAACAAACCTTTCAAGACCGTGGTAAATAAAACAGAAATCACTAAGAAAATCTTGGTAGAACATGATATGGGCTATGATATTGTGGAAGACATTAAGAAAACAAAAGCAAATATTTCTCTATTCGAATTGTGTAATTTGTTGCATCAAAGAAAGAAGCTTCTGCAAGCATTCAAGCCACAACCCAACAGTATCCGAGAAGCCATTGAATCTGATACTGAAATTAACGAATCGAGCATTGGAGAAAAATATAAATCTCAAACTTTTCCTTTTTTGTTATCATTTGAGATTTTTAATCATAATGTACATAATTGTTTGGTATATTCTGGAGCCTCGTCCAATTTTATTCCACTCTCGATATGTAAGAATATTAATGGTCAACCCACACCATCAACTTGTCGGATCATTCAATTGGACAAGTATGTCGTTGAAGTGATAGGGGAGATGAAAGATATGTTGATTCGATTATTTGCAGATCCTAGATTTTGTCACTTCACAAATATCATGGTGGTAGACATACCGGAGGCTTATGGACTTATATTGAGTAGAGACTAGTCAACAAAACTTAATGGTTACTTTGCAACCGATTGGTCTCACATGTGGCTGCCATATCAAAATAGTCAAAACCAGAGATAATGAGGGAACCGCATATGAATCATAATGTAACTAAGTTGGAAGGAAAGAATGAGCCTTTGAATTTCTCATCCTCAGTTTTGGGTAGCTATTTTTTAGAGCTTGATCCAAGGAATTATCAAGTAGAAGAAGTCAGTTGTGAATTAGACACGCAGTCCGGTCTCCTTCAATTTTTGCGGACTGGTGATATTGGCTATGACATAGTAAATTTAGTCACTAACATAGGAAATGATACTAATCAAATAGAATTAGAAGATAGGTTTTGGTTTTTATATTTTGATGGTTCCAAAACGCAAGAGAGATCAGGAGTTGGTTGTGTCCTGATTGACCCTAAAAAGAATAAATAGTTTCTCTCTTGTAGGCTAGAGTTTGAATGCACAAACAATACTACTAAATATGAAGCTCTAGTCCAGGGCCTGAAGAAATCCATTGAACTTAATGTTAGAAATTTAAAGGTTTTCTATGATTCTGAGATAGTAGATAGACAAGTCATAGAAACAATTCCTTGTTTATCACCACACCTAAAAGGATATCAAGTTGAGGTCTGGAATTTGATATCACATTTTAATGTTTTTAATATAAACTCAATTCCTAGATTACAAAATGTTGCAGTTGATTTTTTAGCTACTTCTGCTTCCATATTAGTGCCAACTAATCACAAGCATTCTATTGAACTTATTTTTAGGCCATCGGTAGCAGATAATATTACAAATTTGAGGGTGTTTGATGACGATGAACATATTATCAATTTTTTCTGACAAATGATGAAGTGTTGAAAGAATTCGTGATCGATGATGAAGAGCATCAAGCAGATATACAAAGTGGAGAATTAACCAAAGGAAATTTCATGCCCAAAGGAGTAAGTACATTGGAAGGAATGTTTGATTTACATAACAAATTCAGAAAACCAACCAACGTCAAAACCAACATTTCATCCATGAAATATGAACTGATAAATTTAGGGATGAAGGTTGAGCCCAAGTACGTAAATCTAGGAAAGTGTTGATTTCTTGGAGAAAGGAGTTGGTTTATTAATTTGTTTCAACAATATAAATATATATTTTCCTAGACATATGAAGACCTAAATACATATGATACGTGCATCAGTCAACACACTATTCCTATTAAAACAGGCATAAAACCATTCCTGCAACAACTAAGAAAAATGCATCCAAAGTTGGAACCTTTAATCCAAAATGAGGTAAAGAAGTTACTCGATGCAAGGATTATTTTAAGAGTTCAACATTCTAAATGGGTGGCTAATTTGGTTCCAGTAAGAAAGAAGTCAGGAGAAATAAGGTTGTGTGCCGACTTCTGAAATCTGAACAGAGCTACAAATAAAGTCAACTATCCAGTTCCACCAATGGAACAAATTCTTTAGATGGTGTCAGGCTCGAAGTTGTTCTCCCTTCTAGATGGATTTTCAAGCTATAATCAAGTATTGGTGGTCGAACAAGATAGGATGAATACTACATTTCGCATGAAGTGGGGAACATTTTCTTATAGGAGAATGCACTTTGGTCTCATCAATGTCGGAGCTACATTTCAGAGGGTCATGGATATCGCATTCCAGGGACTAATCGGTCACTGTGTGGTGGTGTACTTAGACGATGTGATAGTTTTCTCTAAGAAAAGAGAATATCATTATTTTCATTTAAAACAAATTTTCTATCGCTGTAGAAAATATGGCATATCTTTAAATCCAAAGAAAAGCATTTTCACAATTCTAGAAGGAAAAATTTTGGGTCATATTATTTCAAAGAAGGGAATCTCTATAGACCCGGAGAGAAATGAAGTTATATCTCATATTCCCTTACCCCATAATAAAAAAATTATGCAATCATTTATAGGTACAATAAATTTCGTTCTAAGGTTTGTACCGGATTTTGCACAAATCGTGAAACCTTTGCAGCAAATGGTGAAGCAAAGCGTGCAGTTCAAATGGACTGATGTCAAGAAGGTCGATTTTAAAGATATCAAAGTAGAAATAGATAATGCACCTTCTCTAAGGAGTCCTGATTTTGAAAAATATTTTATTCTGTATAATTTTTCTTCAGACAACTCACTTGCAGTGGTGCTCACGCAGAAGGGAGAATTGGGAGATGAATACCCAATATCATTTATGAGCACCAGATTACAAGGGGTTGAATTGAATTACCCTACTATAGACAAACAAGCATACACAGTTTTTAAAGAAATAAAACAATTTAGACCTTATATTTTAAAAAACATGACAAAAGTGATCGTTCCTCATCCAGTTTTCAGGTCCCTCTTCATACAGAAAGAATTGGGTGAGCGAAGAGGAAACTAGGTGATAGCACTACAGGAGTATGATTTAGAATTCAAGCCATCCACTATTATTAAAGGTTAAGGACTATGTAAGTTGCTTGCGGAAGGTCATACTAACGAATATTGTGATTAGGAGAATCAAGCAGAGTTAAACATGATTGATGTATGTCCCATCTTTACTACTCTCGAATATTGGTACATGGATCTAGTGCATTACCTCCAGCAAGGACATTTACCGTAACATTGGAACTCTAAACAAAAAAGGGAACTTTGTTTGAAGTCAACCTCCTACCAGATAATCAATGGAGTTCTTTTCAGAAAAAACTACGATGGAGTGTTCCTAATATTCCTTGAGCAAGAAGATGCATCCAAAGTAGTTAAGGAATTGCATGATGGTCTTGCGGTGGGGGGGGGGAATTATCTAGAGATACTACCCCTCATTATATCCTTAGATTTGGCTATTATTGGCCAACATTATTCAAAGACTCTCATTCTTATGCAAGAAAATGTGATGTGTGTCAAAGGAGTGGTGGTAGATTGTCAAAAGCAACTAGACCATTACAACCTATCATTATTTCGAAACCATTCAAACAGTGGGGTATATATATCATTGGGGAAATCAATCTTAATTCTTCACTACCTCATCGATATATCCTCACAACTACAGATTATTTTACTCGATGGGTTGAAGCGGTTCCATTGCACAAAGTGAACGAAGACGTGGTCATCAACTTTTTGCAAGAAAACATTATGACCAGGTTTGGGGTTCCAATTTCTCTTGTTTTTTCAAAATGCATCTTATTTCTCATCCATTAAGATAACTGAATTTTCTTGTGAAAAGGGAATAAAATTACATTATTCTGCAAATTATTATCCTCAGAGAAATGGGTTACCAGAATCAACAAACAAAAATATCATTAGAATTTTGAAGAAAACTGTTATTGAAAATCAAAGAAACTAGCACACAGCACTTCCCAATGCACTATGGGCAGATAGGGTCACCCCAAATAATCCCTTAGGAGTGTCTCCTTATACTTTGGTTTATAAGAAATAAGCTATTTTACCCCCCGAACATTCTACTTTCGTCCTCGTAATTAGCTCAATCCTCACGGGTGTTATCAACCCAAATGGCACTTCTCCATCCGAGTACTAACATTTCCTATGTTGGCTTCCAAAAGGACATTTATGGATTGAAGGTTTCCTAAAACACTATCGATGGGCATGTTATAAAATACATTCACTATCCATCCAGCTTGCCATTTTTACCTTTTCATATGTCAATTGTTGTACGTGACTTTTCCTATAAGCAACCTGCGTACATACGCGACTTTTCCTACAGCATGTCGCATACTGTACACGAGTATTTGTCATTGCAACCCACGTACAGATCTGTACGCGGGTTTCCCTTATAGAAACTCGCTTGTCATATGCAGGTTGCCAATATCAATAATCGCGTATGCCTTCTCTTGACATTAAAAATAATAAATCGTGATTAATTGAGATTTGTTAATCCCTAAACCATAACTATCTTAACTGTCTCAACCTCCTCAACCTTCGAAACTGCCTTATTTCACTAAGTATAAATAAATGCCTTGGGGAGGGCATTAATCAATCATACTTGGAGAGCAAAGTTATGCTGGTGGTATCTATTCAGAAGTCTTTGGAGCAGCAGAACTTAGAATCCTTTGGTTACAAAGGAGTCCTTGTTTCAGGCGTTGGGTTGTAACCTTAACTCTTTCACTATTGTTAATAAAGAGAATCCTTATTCCAAATGTGTGTTGAATATCTTTCATGTATCATGGTTTGATGAATATTTATGATTAAGCACTCTATATACTGTTTATATAACTTGTCATATATGCATGTATAAGCTTGCACTTGGAGGATTTGCTCTTTACAGGTGAAGGAGAAACATCCTTGAAATCTTTGGAGGAGAAGCAGAGCGGGAGACGACAAAGCTTGGATCAACCGTCATGAATCCGGTGAGTCTATCGTATCTTCTTATTTCCTTTCTGTACTTTAAAGTTGATTGTCTATAAGTTTTAAGAGTACGTTGGTAACCCCAGACCTTCGGTTATAAGGTGTTTATTCCTGAACAACAGAACTGGCGACTCTGCTGGGGAACCCAGACTGCTATAGGTTATTTTTGTTACCCTTGACCAGTCTTTGCCTTGAGTTTGTGTGTGGTATCTTGTCCTAGTTCATGCTTACCATAGTGTTTGAAAGCCTTGTGGATTTTCCTTCTTTTTGAGAAAATTTTGTACCTGTATGCAAGTTTCTCTTATACACAGTCGCGTACAAAGGCCTGCATATGTGGGTTGCTCTCTAGGACAATCGCGTACAGTACACGAGTTGCCCTTATACACAGTCATGTGCAAGCCTTGAAATAGGGATTTTTGGGCTAGGGTTTGCTTGTCCCTGTCCTTTTATGATTCTTGTTTGTTAGTTGGTCCTCCTTATAAGCACTATGCTGTTACTTTGATTACCTTGGTGGCCACACCTTGTGCTTTCCTGTAAAGCCTTTGAGTTTCTTTTGTTTGGATTGTCTTTTGTTTGCATTTTGAAGTAGGTCTTCCTGTTTGGGTTATAGGTTGAAGAGTTTTTTTCCGAATCAGTGATCAGGGTTTTGGGCAATGTTTTTCCCAGTCTATCTTTAGATAGTGATTGGTTTTCCACTTACCTTTATGTGTTTTCAGTGATTTGTTGTCATTGTACCTGCCTAAGCTAGGGTTCCAAGTCTTCCCTTGTTGGTTGGTTTTTGGTCTTATTAATCTGTTTACTTCAATTTGCTTGCTTTATATAGTTGATTTGGTCCAAGTATACTCAAGTTTAGTGCATTTTAGGTGCATAGTAGTGTTTGAGTATTTTAAAAAGTGAAAAGAAAAACATTTTCAAACTTTTTGCATTTGTTTTTGCATAAGTAGTTTTCATTTCAATTTTAAAATATAATCTCAAAACTATAAAAATAGAGTCTTAGTTTCTCTTTATCGTTGCAATTGTTCATCAATTTATATTTACAAAAGAAAAAGAAGTTTGCTTTAGTAGTGGTAATTTGCTTTGAAAAAAATACACCTTTGCTTTTTTTTATCATTTCTTATCGAGTCAAAAACACCATAGTTCATCACTCCATTTCCTTCTGAGTAAGAAATAGCCCTTTAAAATGAACGCAATAATTAAAATTTACTAGTAATTTTTATTTTCTAGGGCCATTCACCTACTAGCTTAGGCTAGACTTGTGGGATAGGAAGTGTAAACTTCCCATAAGTTTTAAAATTTAGATGTAGTGGAGTATTCGATAGGTAAATCCTTGTCTTTATCAATTGTATCTGGGAAGCTCCTCTCAAAAGGGAGTCAAGCACGAGGCTACGTGGAGGCATTGGACTGAGGATATAACTCTCTGATTCCTTGTCAAAACGTAAATCAGGACTTTTATGCATCTGGGGATTCTGTCCTAGACAGAGTTTCGGGCTCAGCTACCCTTCCCATGCGTACGAGTCAGGCTTGCGACTCTCCCCCTAGACTGTTGGTATAGATAAGGTAGCCTTTAGTCTCTTGACATATAGGGTTCATATCTGGGTAAATCGGAAGGCTATTTCTGGTTCACCTTGGACGGGCTTGGAAGGTAACCCTTGTTGAAAATGTAGGAGGGCGGTGGGTGATTCCTTCGCTTGTGCCTAAGAACCACTTCAAGGATTCCAAGTAACCATTCTTCAACTTTCTTTGAGAAAGCATATCTTTCACCCTTGTTGATTGTTTGAGGATTTAGGAAATTTCGTAGTGTTTTCTCTGTGGTTTTGTCTGTGTTTAGTTGGCCTTAGGGTTTGATTTGTTAAATTTTCAATCGTGGAGGACCAACCTATAAGAAGGTCAAGATGGTTGCAAAACCTTCCTCCTCTCATCACATTGGAACCTCGACCTCCACCCCAAAGGTGGAGATTGGACACAGACGGTTCATTTGATCAGGTAGGAGTAAGTGAAGTTCCAAGTGAACCATCACTTATAGCTAACCGTCTTGATTTTGATATAGTTGAGATAGAAGACTTGCAGACTGACGCATTTGCAAGGAATTTTAACACACCCTTGACTGACTTAAATGATCTTGTGATCGTCCAGGTTAGACCTTTTGATTCACCTGTTTTAGGTGTCCCTGTGGGTAGGATTATGTCTACTGCAGGAGAGAGTTCTTTTGTTTTCACCTCAGTCGTTCCAGCTGAAGGGGTACTACCTCCCTTAGTAAGTGCCCCTAGATCTAGCATACCTTCTATGCCTTTGAGTCCTATGAGTCGGGTGGTCCAACCGTCGATTCACTCAAGCCTAGCAAGTGCTTCTGGTGACATGGTTACTAGGATTCCTAGTATACCTACCATTCCTTCCTTCTTCACATATACTGCCCAAAGTGGTCCGATAAGATCTTCGGCTTTCATCCAAGGATTTCCTTGGAATGGGGGACACATTCCCCCATCCACTCCGTACGTAGGCCCATCACCTTCTTATGTAGGAGTGTAGTTTGGAAACAATACCTCTTATGGGAAAAGTTTTCAAACTCCAGTCTCGGCCCCGTTTACGAGCTCTCCCTTTTCGTTATTTAGCAGAGGGATACCTACTCTTGTTTCTCAGACCCCAGTTTCGATTGGGACGGCCCAAACCTCTTATACTACACCTCCCACTCACAACCCTGTGGCTTATGAATGGAATCCATTTCAAAGTAATCCATCCACTTTGCAACTGGTGGTAGGGGGAAACCCCATCTTTACTTATGGGCATTCGGGGGCAAGTCCCTCTAATCCCTATACTGGCACTTTTAGTGCCCCGGTTTGACCCAAGCTTCTATTCCTAGAAACGTTAAACTTGCCAGACTTGTCTAAATTGATGAATGGCCCGGTGAGGCATGACCCCTCATGGCCACCTGTTCCAACCAAATTGCCATCAGACATCCCTAAATTCGAGGGCAAAGTTGGTGAAGATCCTGGGGCTTATGCCACCACATTTCATTTATGGTGTTCTTCGAATTCACTGAATGAATATTCAGTCAGGTTGAGGCTGTTCCAAAGAACCTTAACAAGTACTGCGGAAAAATGGTACATTGAGTTGCCTTCTGCTGCTTTCAGTAGTTTTTGGGACTTGGCTAGTGCATTCCTTAGCCACTTTCAGCTTCCTATCCGATATGATTTTGGAACGGACTTGTTATCTACCTTTAGGCAAAACAAGGATACCCACATCTTGGATCATATCCAAGAGTGGAGGAAGCGAAAGAGCCTTATAAAAGCCATTATTCCTCCTGAGTTCTTACTAGAGTGGTTCCTTAAATCCCTATTTCCCTACATATCTAAGGACATATCCACCTCAGGAGTGACGAATGAAGAAGAAGCCATTCTCAGGGCCCAGTAATTGGATTTGATTTATTCATAATCTGGGATCTTGTATGAGATTACCCTGAGGCACCGATGCCTACCCACAATGCGGAGAAGCCTAAGCCTGGGCCCCATGCCGATGGTGTGGTTGGGTCCATAAACTCTCCCACCATAGAGTCTTTGGCTAAACAAATTCATCAGTTTTCCGTCAAGCATTCTATGGTAGAGGCAGCAAAGGCTGCCCCCTCCCCCCAAAGTGAAATTTTTTTTGCATAGACCTCTCAGAAGAGCAATCAGTAGCCCGGTGGGAAGAAAAAGAGAGGAAAGAAAGGAGAGGGAAACCAAAACAAGCAAAAACCTGTGAATAGTGCTGATGGGGGCAAGAAAGAAAAGAATAAGATTAAATTCCCGTGTAAGTTGTGCCACAAGGATCACCTCACTCACCTTTGTGCCCTTATGGAACAAGCCCAGAAGTTGCTTAAAGCTCAACAACCAGCTGTCCTGAAGGATCCTTTTCCCCAAGGGCAGAACTCTGCTTCAGCTTCTAATGTAGCAGGGGGCACTCCAAATTCCCCTGACCCAAACTATATCAACATGGTTCGATCTTCGACTTTGTTACAGACTAGGAATAAAAACTATGAGAAAGAGACTTCTAAGAAGGGTAAGGCTATAGGTAAAACTTCTAACCCTCTCATGATCGAGAAGCCTTCTGAAACTATGTCGAAGATACCAAAAGGTGTCTTCAAGAAGACCTTGCATAACCCTAATGTTAGGGCTGCTTCAAACTACTCCGTGGTTGAAGATCTAGCCCAAAATCCGTGTGCAATGTCAGCTTTAGAGGTGTTACAGAGATGCCCCACCCAACGGGATGCCCTCTTAGCAGCTTTAGGCAACATGGACTCATCGAGTCTCATGGCGAAATTTCATTTGTCTGATGTTAAAATTCTCCTACCTTACCATGTAGCCTTATCAATAGATGTCATCCATGGTGGAAAGACCATTGGAAGGGTAGTTTTTGATGAGGGTGCTTCTACATGTGTTATGTCCTTGTCCTGTTGGAAAGCTCTCGGATCCCCAAAGCTGGTCCCATCAAACACTCTACTTACTGCTTTCGATGGAAGGTAATTCCATCATCATGGTATCCTACCAGCTTTTGAATTTAAGTTGGCAGGGAAAGCAGTGTCTGTTGAGGTGGAAGTGATTGATGCACCTTTGGACTATAATTTGCTCCTGGGAAGAAGCTGGACTTATGCCATGTCAATTATTGCGTCGGTTGTCTTTCGGTTAGTGGTTTTTCCACATGAAGGAAAGTTTGTTACTGTTGACCAACTTGATTTTACTCGAAAAGGCCATTTAGAGTCTAATGAGTCCGCTGTGCCATTGGTTGATCGGGTCAAACCTGCTGCACAGAGCTTGGGGGCTAGAATGTACACATCACTGATGGGCACATTTGATCTTCCAGCCCTGATTAACTATATTGGTTCTACTAGTGTGGGGAATTCCATAGCCACAGTTGTTGATAGGACTAATCCTTGGGTTCTCCCTTCCCCCCATGAACCGGAAGTGCCCTTATCGGTAGTGGAAGTAGCTTAACAAGCTATCACTCAAACCACTATTGATCCCATTCCAGACCCTCTCACAGTCTTGGAGGACCTGGAAGAAGTCTATTTGCCCACGTGGGCGGAAAACTCTTTGCACTCTACGGACTGTTTAGATATGGTTTTACCTTCTGATGAAGCCATTTTGGAAGCCATGAGTGGATGTGGTAATATCTGTGAAGATCTTCACCATCGATCCTATTTTCTTCCAGAGCTAAGCAGAATAGAAAATCAAGAGTTTCATATGAGACTGTCAGATGATGTTGATACACCCATCAATCCCTTACCCAGGGAAGGAATGTTTGTCGAGGGGAATATGGCAAATATTTTCGCTACTATCCCTATCAACATCTCTGTAAATCCTGATGTTGTGGAAAACATATATATAGGTGCAAACTACTCTCCTGAGGAGATTGCTATCTATACTGCCTTGTTTAAGGAATTCTGCGATGTCTTTTCCTGTTCATATGAGGAGATGCTAGGCATCGATCCATCAATTGTTGAACATGAGATCCGAACATATCCTAATGCCTAACTTGTTCGACAAAAGTTAAGACCTGTTAACCCGTGTAAAGCAACGGCTGTGAAGGCTGAAGTTGAAAAACTGTTGAAGGCTAGTTTTATTTATTCCATAGCTCTGACATAATGGGTATCCAACTCTATTCCTATTGATAAGAAGCAAGGGACCATACGCGTCTGTACTGACTTCAGATATTTGAATAAAACCTGTCCTAAGGACAACTACCCCATGCCGTTTATAGACCAGATTATAGATGCTTGCGCAGGAAGTGAAGTGTTCTGGTTTATGGATGGTTTCTCCGGATACAATCAAATTCAAATAAAACTGGAATAACAACATAAAACTACTTTCATTTTCCCTTGGGGTACCTTCGCGTACAAAAAAAATCCCTTTGAATTGAAAAATGTTGGGGCAACCTTTCAACGGGCTATGAACTTTGCCTTCCATGATATCAAATTCATTGTCGAACCTTACCTTGATGATCTTCCTGCACATTCTCATAAGAGGATTCAACATCCAGATCACTTACGGTTGATATCTGAGAGATGCAGATACTATAAGGTCCGCTTGAATCCCCACAAGTGCGTGTTCTGTGTCAAGTCAAGAATATTGCTCAGGTTCATTGTCTCTAATAGAGGCATCCAGGTGGATCCATTAAAAGTAGATGCCATTGTAAATCTGCCTCCTCCTCATTCTATCAGGCAACTTCAAAGCCTGCAAGGAAAGTATAATTTTCTTCAACATTTTATCGTTAACTATGCCAAGATTACCAAGGGTTTCATGTGCCTGCTTAAACAGGACACCCCATTTGTATGGGATGAAACTGTACAACTCGCTTTTAAGGCATTGAAAAAAGCTTTGTTGTCGGCACCTCTACTACGTCCGCCAGATTACTCTAGGGACTTTATATTGTATCTGGCCGCGTCCAAGTCGACCATTGGGGTAGTACTGGTCTAGGAGGACAATAAGCTTGTAGAGTATGTCATTTAATATCTTAGTCGTGCTTTGTCCAGACCTGAACTCAAGTACTCCCACGTTGAGAAATTATCCTTAGGAGCTGTCTATGTTGTTCATAGGTTACGTCACTACATTTTACTAAGGACCACAACAGTAGTGGCAGATGTGAATCCCTTTCAATATGTTTTGTCCTGACGGATTGTCAGGGGAAAATTCAACAAATGGATAGTCATTCTCCAAGAGTTTGACTTGGATTTTCAGTCTGCTAAGTCTAAAAAGTCCTTAGTTTTTACTGAGCTTATAGCAGAATTTCCTACCAAAGAAAATGTAACTGTTGAAGATGACTCATTCCCAGATGAGCATATCTTCTTGATATCCACCTCTAATCCTTGGTACGGGGATATTCTTATATATCTCCAAAATTTTAAGTATCCTGCCGCTTCCTTACGGGAGGAACGACGTAAATTACGCCTTCATGCTAAGAACTACCTCATCATAGGAGATACATTATATCAAAGAGGGGTAGATTCCATTTTGCGTCAATGTCTTACCCATGAGGAAGCGGAGATTGTCCTGAATGATTCCCATAGTGGAGCGTGTGGGGGTCATTTATCTGGGTTAGAAATGGCCCAGAAGATACTACGTGTCAGTTATTTCTAGCCCATGATCTTCAAAGATTGTGTGGAAGCGGTGAAGCGATGTCATCCTTGTCAGCTTTACACCAGGAAAATGCGGTCACATCCTGCTCCGTTGTTTCCCATTGTCTCGGTAGGCCCCTTCATGAAATAGGGGATTGATTACGTGACATGCAACCCATCCTCGGTTAGGGGGGCATAAATATGTTATTTTCACTATTAACTATTTTACGAAATGGGCAGAGGCAATGTCTACTTTTAAAGCCGACGGGGAAACAGCAGCTTTCTTCATATTCAATCAGATTATAGCATGGTTTGGTATACCCAAAGTGATTGTCACTGACCATGGTAGTCATTTTCAAAATAGCAAGATGATGAAACTGACCACTATGCTTGGATTCAGACAAGAACATTCATCTTTGTACTATTCGCACGCAAACGGTCAAGTTGAGACTGTAAACAAGACTTTGAAGACCATCCTCAAATGTACAATTGATGCAGCCCCTTCTAACTGGCACATTATGTTATACCCTACTCTTTGGGAATACCGAACTAATGTAAAAACTGCTATGGGTTTCTCCCCCTTCCAACTCATTCATGGAGTGGAAGTCGTTACCCCAGTTGAATGTGAAATCCCGTCTTTGAAAATAGCTATTCATGTGTTACCCGATACGACAGAGCTTGAAGAACGTCTGGTACATTTAGAACACCTTGATAAATAGTGTAGAGATGCACCGACTGATAATCAAGCTCATAAGAATAGGGTCAAAAACCAATAGGATAAGTCAGTCAAACCTCGGATTTTCTCTGAGGGGGAACTTGTTTTGCTTTGGGACCAAGACAAACAACCCCTGGGGGCAGGAAAATTCAAGGCCATGTGGTTAGGGCCTTATGTCGTGTCGAAGGTCTTAAAGAAGGGTGCATATGAGTTAATTGATTTTGATGGGAACGAGCTGTCTGAGCCTAGAAATGGGCTCTACCTGAAAAAGTACTATGCTTAGGCTTAGCGCTTTTTCTTGTATTTTATTGTATGTATTTTTATGTACATTAGTTTGTCAGTTTGTTTTTTATACCATCTACTGGTTGTTGCAGATGTCTTCTGAGAGGTATCTAGGTTTCGCTGATGGCTCTAGTCGCCACACTTGTAATCTAGCTTAAGTAGCGTGGGTCATTTACTCTCCCTCACGACAACTAGTTGCCGCAGGAGGCACTTGCTTAGGTCCTGCTTCTAATAATGTTGTTGAATATAGGGCTATAATTGAGCTTCTATGGGATGCTTTGTCACGTGGTATCACCCAGCTAGAAGTCTGCCTAGACTCTCAACTGGTGGTTTCCCAGCTCAATCGAGCTTATCAGGTGCGAAACCCTATTCTATTGCGTCAGTTCATGCAAGTTAGGTTATTGGAAAGAAATTTTGAATTTATTATATTCAATCACATTACAAGAAATCAGAATTCATTGACTGATGCATATGCTAATTACATTTTAGATTGGCATCTAACACACATTTCATAAAAATATACAGCATGCACATAAAAAACACTTGTAAATAAACCGACAACAATATATATAGATAGGTCAAGTCTGATCCTCAGATCCAATCATAATTGTATAATATACAAAAAATATACAAAATGTGGATCGCAGTCCATCAAAATGTCCTAGATCTAAGCAGGACCACCCTGGTCACTTGGTCCCCATGGTCTCTCTGTACTCTGGCTTCCTCAGCCTCTTCGGCTTCGACAGCCTCCACAACATCTATGTACACAAGAACTGTTCTAGCCACCTGCCTCAAAAGGCGTAACCAGATAGGTGGAACTCCAACCACAAACTCCTGCATGACGGTCGGGATATGCTCTATCCGCAAAGTGGGAACTGCTGGGTAAGCCTGGCCAGCTTCCCCTCCAGAACCCTAATAAGCCCCGGGTCTTCACCTAAGACAGGACGAAAAAACATACGTGTATGCCCCTCAAGGCGGACCGGTCCAATATCTGCATTTTGACATGTTTATAGGATTAGGACTTTTATACATATGTATATATCTATAATTTAAAATTCATAAAAATTTTAAAAATTTGAAAATTAAAAAATTACCTAGCTCTCCCCATACTCCTCCTGGAGGGAGGACAAGGTCTGGATCACCTCGAAAATCCATTTCGACATACGAAAACTACTCTAGTGCCGGTAGCTACCGCTCCCACCAGAATTAGAAGGCATCATCGTACACACTCTGCACTGAGCCTCCTCCTCCTTGACGGAGGAAGATGTCTCCCCATCTGCTCAACCTAGGCTAACATGGATATCGTACTGGTAGGGGTATGGCAGGGCTCAAACCTGGTACTCTCGAAGAAGAAGAAGGAAACCAATATGCTAGAATACCCAAAGTTCTTCCGCCTTCCTCTCTTGCAATCAGAGAGTTGTTTTCTCATGATTGGGACAACTCCTGAACACCAATCATATAGGGCACCCTGCTTACAATCCATTGTCAACCTCATTTGGTTCCATGTAGCTAGATGTAATGAAGAGGATCCCGCAATCCTCACTATGGTTCTGGTCAGTACCTGTAGTGTAAGATCATGGATATGTGCAATAGGGACGCAGCTCCCTCTCTTCTGGGTACCAAGTGTGCAATACACATCAATGTAGTTCTGGAAACTTAAAGGATCACCACCCCTACCAGTGCCCTCTAAGTTGACTAGTGCTCCTCGTCGTGACAGGACGGCAATAAAATATATGTCCTCGGAAGTAATTTCCAAAGTTTGACCCTGAAGGTCAAACATCCCTAAATCATGGTCCCAGTAGTTTATCATGAACTCCAGCAAATGAACATTGGCCCGCATTGGTGATGTGCAAAAGAATTTTAATAACCCACTCGTTCATAAAGCATGTACGGTGGGCGCACTTTGGAGTGCTTTCCTGGTCCATATCCTCATGCTCCTGTTCCCTCCATTCTAACACCATCTTCACACCTAGCAAAACAATCATTATGAATCATCAATATCATATAAAATTTCAAAATTTTTGCCTCAATTTAGCTTTTTATCCTTCACGCAATACACGCGACTGTCTAGTTAGACATGTCGCGTACTATACGTGACTATCCCTAAGGGCAACCCACGTACAGAACGCGCGTACGCGAGTTTCAACATAGTGAACCCGTGTACACAGCGTGACACGATTTAGGATGCTTAAAAATATGAAATTGGGACTCAAATTTGAAAATTGTTAGGATCAAATTGAAGAGCTCGGGGTGTAGGCTTACCTGCAACTTGCAGAATCGGATTTCGTCCATTGGATTGTCCATGCCGATCGAATGAAGGTAGAGGTAAAAACTTGCTTCTTATGGCTAAAAATCAAAATGGTGAGTTTTGTTTTAATTTTTGAACTATTTATAGAAATTATATTTCTAAAAGTGGGTTTTTTTCCTATAGTTCGAAATGTATTCAACTAATACCATATCTATTTTTTCCTTGTAATAGGTTTTTCATCATTACAAAGTGTTTTTGCTCCTATAGGGTGGTTTTTGACATTTCCCATGCATTTTTGCATCTATACTTAATCCACGTTAACCTTAGCAATTAACATTTTTCCACGGACTATGGTATTTGAAACCATTAGTTCCCTGTCTTTACCATTGTTCTTCCATGGATAGGACCTTCCTTTCATGAGTATCCTCATTTGAAACCTATGTTGTCTTTTGACACTCATGTTGCAGTTGTTTCAGGTACAGGGGTATCCTCTTAGCTATTTTTCACGCCAAATAGAGCCTCTTTTGGGTCTCTTTTTACAAGATATCCATTTATAGGACTCCCCGCCCTTATGGAGTTTCTTTAGGCCCAAGTCTGACTCCTCAAAAACAAACTTGACTGTAGAGTTAACTTGTCCATTCAAGCTAGTTAAGAATATGTGAATGGGCATCCACATTGGTGGTAGGTTATCTCTTTCTCGGACCATGCGGAATAATATGAGGAAGGATCCCTCTCTTTTCTATTTGAATTGAGAAGAGTATTCTCATGCATAGGTTTATCACTTTTCTGGACCTGAGGGACTAAATTTACGAAAAAGGAACTCCCAGTATGAGCTTAGCTTTCTCTTTTTCGTGCTCTAGACCTAAACATGAAAAAGATTTCGAGTGTACTTTGTGTCTTTGTCATGCTTGTTAAACACTAAAGAACAAAGCAACGAGTTTATTGTTGTAAGCCCCATTTCTCGTACTCAAATGGGTCTTTCCGAGTGATCTTCCTTTCCTTCACACTCGTAAAACTCAAGCTATTTATGTTGTTCTGGAAGGAGCGTTGGGTAGGTGGTAATTTAACCTTTTTCAGACCTCCCTGACTAAGTACGAAAAAGGTTCACCTTTTCTTCTACGGAAGTTAGGAGAGTTCTTTTGTGGTATGTTTTATACTTTTTCGGCCTCAAGAGACTAAATTGGACGAAAAAGGACCCCCCTAGATTCTTCTTTGGATTTTTCAGACTCTCTAAATGTGAAAACACCAGTTGAGCATGTAATAGTTCGGGCTCATTAAATCCACGAATCAGTGACACTATCAAGCATTATTTTCTCTTCTCTCCAAGCTTGTTAAAAAATGAAGAGAGATTCAAGTTGACTTTCCTGGACTCATTAAAATTTAACAAGGAAGGTAAGGAAGAAGTTTTCTCTTATTTTCAGTTAGTGGCAGCATGTCATCCTTCAACATAGCACTCTCTGTTTTTTTCGCTACCCATGTCTCAGTGTTCACTTTCAGCTCGGCTATTACTTTGAGTTTATTACTCCTCCTCTTGTCCGTTATACCTATGGAATCTAATCATGTCTCCTACATGACATATAAGTCTAGTTGTTCTATCTATAAAGTTAAAAGCTGCCTTGGGTCATCTCTGTGTCGTGTTCACTATTCAAGGACTTAACTCAATGTCTGATTTCTATCCTGATCCCATCATTGTTATATATGTTATCTCTTGTGTCTGCCTTCCTTTGCCCAGTTCCTAGTCACTCTTGTGATCCGTTGGAGGATCTATTGCCTTCCTTATCACAGTATGGTTCCGCTTCAGTACTTCCTGACGCCGAAGACCTAGAGTTTTGACGATAGTACCTCAGGATTCACTTCCATCATTGGTGAATTCCTTTGCTTCAGTTGTCGATTATCACCTATTGATTAACAAACTGTTGAATCTGTTCCATGTTCGACTTCAGCCTACATTTATTCACATGGCTTGGATTGTACTGGTTCTTTGGGATTGCTTATGAAGACCTTAGTTCCTCATATATGGACTAAGTTGCACAAGATTATGTTCCATTTATGTCCACAGCTTCCAGATCTTTGAAGACTCATCATTATTGTATATCATTATTGTATATTGTGGCTTCGATCCACCTTTTTAATATACATTGTCTTATACCCGTATCATATGATGTACCCAAATATTGTAAAGGAGCTAGTGTTCCAATATATTGAACATAGCATCCTCAGATATGACCTTGTATATGACATTATTATGTATTTGTTTCAGGTACTACCTCTGCTCCATTGGATTTCTGAGTTCTCCAAAGATAAATATTATAATGTATTTCGGCCATCGCTTCCCTCTGACCTCACACATTAGGGGGCATCTGTTATCAACCCAAATGGCACTTCTCCGTCCGAGTGCCGACATTTCCTATGTTGGCGCACAAAAGGACATTTGATGGATTGAAGGTTTCCTAAAACATTATAGATGGGCATGTTATAAAATACATTCACTATCCATCTAGCTTGCCATTTTTACCTTTTCATATGTCAATTTCTATACGTGACTTTTCCTATAAGCAGCCCGCGTACATACATGACTTTTCCTGTAGCATGTCACGTACTGTACACGAGTATTTATCATTGCAACCCACGTACAGATCTGTACGCGGGTTTCCCTTATAGAAACTCGTGTGTCATACGTGGGTTTCCAGTATCAATACTCGCGTACGCCTTCCCTTGACATTAAAAATAATAAATTGCGATTAATTGAGATTTGTTAAGCCCTAAACCATAACTATCTTAACTGTCTCAACCTCTTCAACCTTCGAAACTGCCTTATTTCAATAAGTATAAATAAAGGTATTGGGGAGGGCATTAATCAATCATACTTGGAGAGCAAAGTTATGCTGGTGGTATCTATTCAGAAATCTTTGGAGCAGCAGAACTCATAATCCTTTAGTTACAGAGGAGTCCTTGTTTCAGGTGTTGGGTTGTAACCTTAACTCATTCACTATTGTTAATAAAGAGAATCCTTATTCCAAATGTGTATTGAATATCTTTCATGTATCATGGTTTGATCAATATTTATGATTAAGCACTCTATATACTTTTTATCTAACTTGTCATATATACATGTATAAGCTTTCACTTGGAGGATTTGCTCTTTACAGGTAAAGGAGAAACATCCCTGAAAGCTTTGGAGGAGAAGCAGAGTGGGAGAAGACAAATCTTGGATCAACCGTCGTGAATCGGGTGAGTCTATCTTATCTTCTTATTTATTTTCTATACTTTAAAGCTGATTGTCTGCAAGTTTTAAGAGTACGTTGGTAACCCCGGACCTTCGGTTATAAGGTGTTTATTCCTGAACAACAACGGGGATCCAGTAATGAAGTCTTACAAGCACATATTAACACTCTGTTGAAACTTGAAGAGTCCAGACATATGTCTAAAGAAATATTTAACCAACATCAGGACATTGTCAAGAGATGGTTTGATAAGCGGAAATCTGGGAAGCAGAACTTTGAAATAGGAGACTTGGTTTTAAAATAGGATCGCGCACGTGACGAGAAGGGAAAACACACCAAATTTCAACATCTATGGGTTGGCCCCTATCAGATGACTAAGAAACTTGGCCCCTCAACTTATAAGTTGCAAGATTTACAATGGAAGGAAGAGAACCTTCATGTTAATGGCCTTGTTCTCAAACAGTACTTCACCTAGTTCTTTTTAGGAATCCTCTTGTACATAAATAAGATTTTCTTTTCTTTTCTGTTCTTTTTTTATTTAGTCACACTTTATTTTTTATTTGCTCTATTTTACTTGATTTTGATTAGAATAAGCCAGCTCAAACTTTGACGCTTGGGGACATAGGAATCTGAATAATCGCAAAATGCTTTGAAAACCAAGAACTGCTCATTGGAATATATGTGCAAAATTTTGATCAAAGTTGAGATTCTTTAATTATTAGACTACAGAAAGGGAAGCAATTTCAAGAACACATTGAAGTCTTGTTTAAACCCTGTAAAATAACTAAGAATCATGAGGTCTAGAATACTATCTTGGGGCTCTCTCCATCTTCACACTAATATTTTTCCTAAGAAACTTGCCATAATAGACCCACGGAAAGGAAGCCGAACTGACAAATGTATGGCATTCAAAATAATCCCATGCTACAAAATGAAAGCCAAAAGGCTTAAAGTAAAGAGTCAAAATTCCAAAATAGAAAATATACATCAAATAAGATATGCTGAAGAAATAAATCAGCAAGTTAAAATGATTGCTCAGAAAGGTTCTTCTTCATCCGTGGGTTTGAAACAAGTCATCACACACACAAAAGGGCATTATGGATGGAAGAACCCAAATTAATTTCTCAAAGTAAAAGAAGCAATCAAGGAAGACTCAAAAGACTAATGTCATTAAGCATCAAAAGAATGCAGATAGCATGGGAATGAGGAACAGACGAATACATCTGTCTAACTTTGTTACAATCCTATGGTGTCATATCCGGTGGCAACCGAAAGATAGAGGTAAAATGAATCTCATATTTTTTCCCCAAGAGAGTTATCAGGACTTCTAATCCTGGTTTCCCTACCTCGAATGACTACAATCAATGTGATGCACAAAATTTTACATCCCTGAATAAGTCTAGCTTCTTAAATAATCTCAAAGAATGCATTGAAGAAGTTATTGTATATCCATAATCAAGTACCATGTAGCAGCTTATGTTCTTTAAAGATAGTTTTTCAGAGATCTGTGTTCACCAACTAGTCACCAATTGTTGCTGTTGCAACTGCTTCCCCAAAATATTTTACATTTTTGGGCCCCTCGATACATTTTTTATCTTAATCCTTCCTTAGACAAGTTTTCCTTCTTGAATATTTCATCCCAACACTTATTTTTTTCTTTGATTTGAGAAAGAAAGTTTATTTGACTAAGTTAAAACTTAGGTTTTTCTTTTGACATGTTGGAAGAACTCACTGAGTTTAGATGACACATCAGAAGAACTCAATGAGTTTGTCTGACACATCAGGTCAACTCAACTAGTCTTTTTGACGCATCGAATCAACTCGGCAAGTTTTGCCAACGTATCGGACGAACTCAATGGGTTATGCCGACATGGTCGCAAGTCATTGGCGAGTTGCTTCCGATTTTTTTTGCTGAAATTGTTTTAGTTTTGGAGTTTTCTAAGTCTTCCACCAAGTCAAATTCATCGGAAAAGTTATTTAAGTTTTGACGACGCTAGAGAAACCATTGGAATTTCTCGTTGAGTTTTGTCGACACTATCGACGAAGCTCATCTTTTCTCGTTGACACTATCGCGAAAACTCAATTTTCACCATCAATGTATTGGAAGTTTTCTTTAAGTTTTGTCACCATCAATGCATCGAAAGCTTTCTTTGAGTTTTGCCACGCTTTTATTCATCAAAAGTTCTAAAGAGTTTCACCGGAAGATTTCTTTGAGTTTGGTCGATGCTTTCATCGAAATATTTTGATGAATTTCCACCAATAGTGTCAGAGGAACTCATCATTTCTCACCGACACCATCGCATAAAATCATGCTTTACCGCCGATGTATCGACAAAACTCGAAGAAAATCGTCGACATATGTCGGCATTACGTGGTGAAGTTTTTAGAGTTGGTGCCCAAACGACGTTTTAAACCCATTGCATTTATTTCTCCTCAACCACCGTATTAATTACGATTTTTGCATTTTTTATATATAAATACGGTGAGTTGTTTTTTATTATTACCGCAAACCCCATTTTGGATCGCAGTGAATCACCAATAGATATTTGGATATTCCGCACTACTACACCCAGCACCGTACTCATCACGACAGTTGACAGGTAGGCACATGAACCTATCCTCTTGTCCTTTTGTTCTTCTAGAATCTTAAAAATATTTATATTGGTAGACGTTTAGGGTTTTTAGCAAGTTTTATCACGATTGGCTTTTTCTATCATTTTTCGTGCCCCTTTCCTGATAAAAGTGAATCCACAACCCATAGGGTTTTTAGTTACAATGAGCCAAATGCTAAAGGAACTCAATGATTTTTTTAAAGAAATCCTTGGCTTCACGGCCACTCTTATGTCCCAAAACGCATTCCCAATAGAGCGTAGAGGTTTCACAGACCTTCCAACTTACTCGTTCGGCCTTCATGGAGTTTGTTTCAGTCTTTGTCGTGCAGTTTGGGTTTATTGTCCGAGCCAGTCATATAATTATTTTGAAACTCAGGGATTCTGCACTAAGGTTACTCTGAGTCAGATGCTCTGTGGTGTGCATATTGTTTGGGTCGAATATGTCGGGAAATGAGTATGCAATAAAGGGGAAACCCTTTGTGGATTTAGACTCTAAGTATTGCTACGCTTCAGATATTTGGGACGGGTTTTCTCCTCAACCTGTGTGTGTAAGGATGCATCGCTTATGTTTTTCCTTAGGGTCAGCACTATCATTTAAAGGATTTTCAAGGGTCTTAGGTGCAAACTAGTGTTTTAAATTACCCCAAAGATCCCTTGGTTTCGGGTTTTTTGAGTCACTGTCGTGTTTCACTGGATTATTATTTTAACTTTGGGGGAATTAGTGGGTAGAAGTCTCAATGTTTTAATGATATTGAGATTGATAAACAAAAGGATGAAAGTAGAACTTGTGAACTCTTCAAACTTTGGTAAAAACAGGTAACATTTATGCATTAAAAAACAAGTGGTGAAACATTCAACCTTCAGTGTATTGACCTATTCAGAAACATGAAAATGATATATGACAACGAAGGTGTAACTCACAAAATGACACATACATATATGTTGATAAGTTTTCATCTAAGTTTTGTAAGCACACACCCTGTCACAAGACTAAAATTACTAAGATTCTCCTAAGAGTTTTCCTCTCTTCACCTCACAAAATTGTCTCTGAGTGACCAGAAATAGAATCGTAAATGCAGCCCTGTTCTCTTTTATCATATTAAACACTGATCACAATCTCATTTTTAAAGAACAATGATTCATATACTTAGTAGCTCTGCCTCTCATTTCGGTTATTTCATGTTTGATACAAAATACATGTTGTTTTTAAGTTATTAGAGATAACCATGATATTACTAAGACATCTCTCACTATGCTCATGTTTCAATTGCTACTCTCATCAAGAAGGATTATCTCCCGAAGGACAGGTTGAAAACGATAAACTCGCGCCATGATTAAGAAGAGTGGTAAGAATAAATCTAAGGCCACTGTGGTCGATTCAGATGTGGAGATCATCTCCAGGACTGAGATCACATTTAAAGACACTAAGGCCATCACACGAGTTCACCAAGAGTTTAAGTGGGGGGACATATATCAAATGATTAGAGACCAGAATGTCCCAGATGCTGGTCTAGAAGAAATGTCCTTATATGAAAATATAAAAAAAAAAAAATCAGGCATTACTAAGGCAGCTAGACGCCCAGATTTCTTCCCATGTGCGGAGGTCATCGGATGGATTTTTCCCTGGATGGACCCTTCAACAATGATTATCAAAGTAGGACAAAAAGAGTGCATAATCTAAAGGGCACTGGTTTGCTGTAAAAAGAGTGCAATGATTTTGTCCTATTTTGATAATTTGAAGGGCACTAGTTTGCTGTAAAAAGAGTGCAATGATTTTGTCCTATTTTGATAATCTGAAGGGCACTAGTTTGCTGTAAAAAGAGTTCTAATGTACTTGAAAGGGACTCAAGACTTTGAACTCAAGTACAATAAGGTGGAAGACTTAACCCATTAGGTACAATGATTCATACTTTGATGGTGACAAAGAGACAGGATTGTCCACTTTTGCATACACTATGAGTCTTGGATTAACAACTATTTCCTGGAGATCACACAAACAATTAGTTCCAGTAGATTCGACGACAGAAGTAGAATATGTGACAACTACAGAAGCAACAAAGTAGATTGTGTGGATCAAGAAAATACTTGAGGATTTGCAGTAAAGCAAGAAAATTCCACTCCCTTATTAATCGACAACACTTATGCAATCAATTTGGCCAAGAATTCTAGATTCCATGATCAAATAAAGCACATCAACACAAAGTACCATCTTATTCGACATCATGTAGAGGCTAAGACAATTCATTTGTGACATTGTTCCACAAATGAGCGAATTGTCGACATCTTCATCAATGCAGTTGGACGAGAAAAGTTTGAAATATTTAGAACCATGCTTAGACTCACAAACACCCATTCAAATTAAGAGGAGGAATGTTGGAAACCTAATCCTCGGGATTATGGTTCCACTTATTATGTAAGTAATGTAAATAAATAATGAATATGAATACTCACGTAGGAATCTGAAAAGAATGGTTGGAAGATGAATCTCGACCACAGTATGTAATGTATAAATAAATGCCTTGGCAAAGGAACATGTGAATTCAGGAGTTATCTATCTAACATATACAAATCATGTGATGGATAGCATATCTTTGTTTATGTAATCGACGAACTTGTTTATATTTTTATTACAAAGTTTAATGCTCAAACATATTATTTTTTGGATCTTTGACCTATTTTATTAGGAATATATGCTCTGAACTGCATATATTATTTTCGGAAATAAAATTACAAATTTTTCAAAAAAAATCAATCAAAATTATTAAAAACTACTTAATAAAATAATGATGAGAAATTGAGAAATTAAAAAATGTTAATAAACTTAAAAGAATTGTAAAACTAATATTTTGAGTCCTACACCTTGGACTCAAAGCCTCATTATTCTTATTTTCAACACTAGTGATAAAAATGACCCCTCTAATTATCGGACTATTATGATTAGCCCTCTCTTAGCTATAAAAGAAGATGAATGTATGCCTAGAAATAGAAGATAAGCGGGTTAAAGGCCAAGCAGGTTTTAGAAGGCATCATTCAACCACATACCACCTCGTTACGCTTAGGATCATTGCAGAGGAATGTCATAATAATAAGTCTGACATGTTTTGTTGCTTTGTAGATTTTAGAAAAGTTTTGATACAATACCTAGAAATATCCTGTGGAATAGGCTAGAGGAGCTTAAGGTTCCTTTTGAGTTGAGAGTTGTCGCGATAAGGTTATACGAAAAGGTCATTGCCAAGTTTAAGAATAATGAGGGGTGGACAACGGATATAAATTGTAATATTCGAGTAAAACAAGGTTTCCCCCTCTCCCCTACCATTTTTGGCATTTACATTAATAAGCTAGAAAGGTGTTTAGAAGAAGCAGGTTGTGTCGGTACAATCTTAGCTGGGATAGTTATCATCCTCCTACTTTATGTTGATGATATTGTTCTTATGGAAAGACATCCCACTAATCTTGATAAGCAATTAAGGCTTCTTAAATTTTTTTTCTTTAACATGGGTATCACTATTAACACCGACAAGACAAAAATCATGATTATAAAATCTAAGAAAGACACCTATGCAAATTTTATATATGATAATAGAAATCTAGAGGAAGTGACTTCTTACAAGTATCTCGGAATTGATATTCATCACGAGCTCAATTGGAACTACAGCATTGAGAAAAGGATTAATGGAGGGTGGAAAGATTATTTTGGTCTTGAAAATAACTGTAAATCAACCAATCTGGTCATGGGGGGTAAAAGGAAGTTCATCTTTGAAACCCGTGTCATCCCTATTATCTGTATGGTAGTGAAGTATGGGGATGCAATATTTCTAGAGAACCTTGGAGGAAGATTGAGCAAATCCAAAAGCGGTTTATCACTTATAACCTCAAAATTAAAAGATATACGCCTTATCATATTCTCCTCATAGAAGTGGGTATTTCCCCCATCGAGAGCATGGTTATGACTAGGTACTTGATGTACAAGCATAAAATAAATAACATGCGAAATAAGAGACTTCCTAAAATTGCTTTAAACTCAAGTCAAAGCCAACTACGCCTCAAGCGGTGTTGGTGTAAAGATACTATGGCTTGGTTAAACCATTGGGGCATTGATGAAAATGACATTTTGCATAACATTGATAATGTCAAAAATATTATTACTTCTAAGTTTAAAAATAAATTGTGGTGTGAGGAAAATTTAGCGGTTAAGAGAAAATTAAGATACTATAAGGAGGTCATTAATCATAATTTTGAAGATGATAAGTATCTCTCGGTAGTAACTAGCTCACGGAAGAAAATTAATATAGCCAATATTAGAACGAACTCTCATGAACTCCATAGTGAAACAGGGCGTTGGTCTATTCCTAAAACTGCATGGGCGGAAAGGGTTTGTCATCTTGTGATTCTATGAGCGTTGAGGATGAAAATCACTTTCACTTAGACTACGCTACTTACACCCACATTAGATCTGAGTTTCATAGTATTTGTTACAATACAAACCTTTATAACCTCCTAACTTGCCAAAACTATAGTGAGCTTAGAAAGCTTCTTGGAAAGCTTTTTGAACACAGAAACAAGATTTTAAAGTAAACCAAGTATTATCCTTCTTAAGGTCCGGTAGACCAAAGTTGGTCTCAGTGGACATTAATCGTCGTCGTCATCATCGTCATCATAAAATTGCTTTTTAACTTAAATCATATATGAGTTTTTCAAATTAAATTTAAATGAATTGTAAAATTGATATTTTAAATTTAAAGTATATATAATTGCTTTTTAACTATAATAAAATATAAATTTCAAATTAAATTGTAAAATAAATGCTTTAAGTAAAATATAAAATTGTTTTTCAATCTTAAATTGAAATAAATTACAAATTACAAATTAAAAGATGTGAAATATTTAAAACAACAGATTGACCTATTTGCCCGACCATTTGCATCGATCGGACGACCGGCAACGTCGGATGTGACCGCTCACGCAAGCCAGATCGTCCGATCGGTGCAAATGGTCAGTTCAATAGTTTACTCCTAAAACAACCACAGAAGTTTACTTACACGACAAACCCCGTCTTGAAAAAAAGATCCTATTTGATAAAAGCTAGCAAAATGGAAAGATAATATTGATGTGTATATAATACTGCAAGTTTATTATTTATTTAAAAATATAAGAATAATGTTTATATATATATATAACAACACTCTTTCTAGTTTTCGAGATTGGGGAGATTGTGCATATTTAACAGCCTTATATTAACCCATTAAAAGAAACCAAACGTTTATTGAATACATTCGCATTGTTTGTGGGTGGGCTGTTGCGGGTTGATCTCGCTGAGTGGTAAAATTCGATAGAAATAAGTGATAATAAAATGAGTGGTAAAATTCGATAGAAATAAGTGACAATAAAATGTTTTAGTACCAAGATAACAGAGAATAAATTAATTATTATTAATGGTGTAATAGTATATAAATAAGGTGTCTAGTTTTGTGAGAATATGAATATTGAGGATGAAAATTACTTTCTCTTATAGTGCCTTGCGTATACCCACATTAGATCTCAGTTTTATAATCTTTGTTACAATATCGATCTTTTTAGCATTTTAACACATGTCAAAATTATAGTGAGCTAGGACGCTTCTCTTCAAATTCTTTGAGCATAAAAATACAATTTTAAAACAAACTAAATAATTCGTTTCTTTAGGTCTGATAGACCAAAGTTTGGTGTCAAGGGACGTTAACCACCATCATTATTAGCATATTGTAAGTTATTAATGGAAACATTGTAATGATTAATGATACTAAAATTTTAATATTAAAAAAAATAAGTTATTATTAAAGTGGAGTTTAAATAGATACATGTTTAATTGTAAAAATGTTAGAATTTTTTGTATTTAGATAATAATTTTCATTTCATCTATCTCAACCAATCAAAAAATAAAAATAAAAAAATATATATATATATATTATTTGATTTAATATTTGTTTTTCAAATCATTTTAAAAAATATATATATATTATTTGATTTAATATTTGTTTTTCAAATCATTTTAAAAAATATATATATATATTATTTGATTTAATATTTGTTTTTCAAATCATTTTAGAACACTCTGTATAGATTTTTGAAAAATTGCAAAATAATATAAAGTCAACATTAGTTGACTAAAAACAATTGCTATATACTTGCGTGACGCAGCAGGTATAATAAGCCACCCAAAATTAAAATATATTTATCCATTATTATAGAATAACTTAACACGGCATTGTTAATAAGATCATATTTACAATCCAAACAAGTGTTGTGTGGCAGCCGCAATCGGCAGGTACGCTGCCACATTTCTAGATTTTTTTAATAGAGATTGCGGTTATGGGGAAAAGTAGTTGGAACTGAACCGACACACATGCCAGACAAGTTTGGGTTTGAATCTGTTCTACCAGGTTGCATGTATGCATATCTGGGATCAAGCAATTTATAATTAGCAGTGTTTTGTTCTTTAATCCAAAAAAAGTAGTTTGAGATTTCAGTTATATATGATGTTGGATATTTGAGATTTAAGTTATTTTATAGGAATAGAAAATAATAGATAGTTAAAAATAACTAACATCTTAGTTGTAACATTTTACCTTTAAATAAGTTAAAACAAAATTCATAGTATTAAGGAAATAAGAAAACCTGTTGAATTGAAAAATAATTTAAATATTTTAGTTTTGAGAAAGTACAATATAATATAGAATATAAAAAAGAATATATGGCAACCAAAGAGATAGCTGCCATGATACTGAGATTGAAATTGTTTTCCATAGATGAATTGAAAGATTGTATGGCATCGTCATCTTAGACATAGACATTTTCGTGATGATTGGTAGTACGTTGAGTGATGGAAGATTCAAAGTTCAAAATGGCAGAAATAGATCCAAAAATATCCGACATAGCTTCAGCTAATTCAACTCTCTATCTATTTATTATAAAACTACGCTCTTCCATGCTATTTCTATGATGACTGGTTCGTAATATGCCCCAAGTATCTATTTATAGACGACTTCTCTGCTAGCTAGTATAGTACGTGCAAACATAGTTTTTTGCTACTCCAATTGGCTCCTTACCTATGCTGTTATTTAGGCAGGGCATTTTTGTTATTCGATAGTGCTTAAATAATAGTGCTTGACGAGCTGCTTAATTACAGTGCTTTTCATTATGATTTTAACGCTAGAGCAAACGGCGTCTGATGATTCCATGGTCTTTATTTATAAAATAACGGTTTTGAATAGGGAGTCCGCCATGAAAATAATATAGAAAAAAGAATACAAAATATAATGGACTGAGAACACTACAATTGATTTTTTATTAATGTATTAAATAGTATACATTGAATCATTTACGGTTGATAACGGAAACAGCTGAATACAGCAGTTTGAAAACTGTCTACAACTAAACATCAAACTAAACATCTAACATACGAGATTATTTATTTCTAACACTCCCTCTTAATCTTGAGGGTTACATTATTAACTATGCCTAGATTTTGACGTTGATACTGAAAAACATCTCTTCCCAAAGGCTTGGTGAAGATATCAGCTAGTTGTTCTTTAGAACCACAAAACTTGAGAGAAATGTCACCACCTTTGACAAGTTCACGAATAAAGTGAAATCGGGTGTCAATATGTTTGCTTTTCTAATGAAATACATTGTTCTTTGACAAGAAAATGGCAAAATTATTATCACAAAAAACCAAAACAGGTTCTTTTGTTGTATATCCAAAATCCATCAAAAGTCATTTAAGCCAAACTGCATGACATGCTACCGTTGTTGCTGCTATGTATTCTACTTCTGCAGAAGAGATAGAAACTATGGACTGCTTCTTGGATGCCCATGAAATCAAATTCTACCAAAGATAAAAGCATATCCTGAAGTGCTTTTTCTGTCAGCTATACTGCCTGCATAATCACTATCTGTGTAACCTGTGAGCATACTATCTGGTGAAGCTGTGTACCACAAACCATAAGTGGTTGTACCTGCAATGTATCTTAAGATTCTTTTACCAACTTTCCAATGAGAATCCTTAGGAGATTCCATAAACATGAAAATGTAACTTGTTGCGAATGCTATGTCAGGTCTTGTAGCAGTAAGATACATAAGACTACCAACAAGTTGTTTATACAAAGTAGAATTAACTACTGTGCCCAAATCTTCTTTGCTTAATTTTGTGCCAATAGCAATAGGAGTGTCAGCAGATTTACACTTTTCCATCTTAAACTTTTTTAAAATATCAGCAGCATATTTCAGTTGACTAATACATATACCATGATTAGATTGTTCTACTTCAATGCCTAAGAAATACTTCATTAATCCCAGATCTGTCATTTCAAACTCACTTTTCATGGCTGCTTTAAATTCATCTAACATCATGTTTCCTGTGTAGATCATGTCGTCAACATAAAGACATAGAATAAGAATTTTACCTTGCTGATTTACCTTAATATATAAAGTAGGCTCATTGTTGCTCCTACTAAAACCATCTTTGAAGAGATACTGATCAATTCTATTGTACCAAGCTCGCGGAGCTTGCTTCAAACCATACAATGTTTTCTTCAATTTGTACACTCGATGCTCTTGTACTTTGACTTCAAATCCAGGTGGTTGGCACACATACACTTCTTCATTTAATACTCCATTTAGAAAAGTAGACTTTACATCCATTTGATAAATATGCCACTTGTTTTGTGCTGCAATGGCCAAAACAAAACGAACAGTATCCAATTTTGTTACAGGTGCAAATGTTTCACCATAATCAATGCCAGGTTGTTGTGAAAAACCTCTGGCAACTAACCTTGCTTTGTGTTTATCAATCTCTCCTTTCTCATTCAGTTTTGTTTTATAAACCCATTTAACACCTATTACATTTTTATCTGCAAGGAGATCAACTAAATCCCATGTATTGTTTCTTTCAATAGCTTCAATTTCATTATTCATTGCATCTACCCATTCTTTTTGCTTTGCAGCTTCATCAAAACAAGTAGGTTGAGATGAGAAAAATGCAAATTGTACTACATCTTGATCATATATATCACTCAAACTTCTCATTTTTTGATGTGTATGATCAAAATTTGAATCACTGTGAGATGAAGAACTACTTTCATTTGGAACTTGCAATCTTGGTAGGTGTGTTGTAGGTGCTTGATGTTCATCTAACTCAATAGAAGGATTATGAGATGTATTGTTTTCCATTTCATTCCATGATTCATTTTCCATGAATTTAACATCTCTACTTACTAGAATTTTTTTAGTGACGGGACTATATAATCTATATGCTTTTGACTGTTCACTATAACCAATAAAAATGTACTTCTCACTTCTATCATCAAGCTTTTTTCTTAGTTCTTCGGGAACATGAGCAAAAGCAACGCAACCAAATATTCTGAAATGAGAAATAGTTACCTTTAATCCACTCCCTTTTTCTTCGGGTACTTTACCTTTAACACTGAAAGTTGGTGATCTATTCAGTATGTAAACAGAACATGCAACTGCTTCAACCCAATAATCTTTGGACAATTTTCTTGTTGTAAGTAAACTCCTGGTCATGTTCATGATGGTGCGATTCTTCTTTTCTGCCACTCCATTTTGCTGTGGAGTATACCTGGTATTTGTTTGTTTTTTTATACCATGTTGTTTACAAAAATCAACAAACTCTCTATAATCATATTCTCCTCCTCCATCTCATCTCAAAACTTTGACAAATTTGCCACTTTGTTTCTCTGCTTCAGCTTTGAACTCTTTGAAATATGTGAAAGTATCTGATTTGTGTTTGATAAAATAAACCCAAAATTTCCTGCTAAAATCATCAATAAATGTCAAAAAATAAAAACTTCCACCAATTGACTGATTTTGCATAGGCCCACATAACTCTGTGTGAACTAACTCTAAACAATCTTTGGCTCTATAAGAAGCTGATGGAAAACTATCTCGCTGATATTTTCCTACTATGCAACTTTCACAAGAAGGAGTCTCATTAATTGAAGAAGGCAATCCTTTGACCATACTCTCTTTTTGCAACAAACTCATACTTTTGACTGGTAAATGACCATAGCAATAATGCCATAATTCAGTTTCATTTGCATTAGCAACATTACATGCATACATATTTCCATTTCGCATTTCGAATGGAAACAGTCGGTTCTTCGTCATATATATTTTTGCAACAAATTCTCTATTTGGATTAAAGATTTTGCAGTAAGTGTCGTGGAAATTAATATCATAACCATGCGCCATTAGTTGTCCTACACTTAACAGATTGTGCTTGAGATTTGGTACATAATAAACATCATAAATATGTTTTCCTTCGTCATGCTTTGTTAAAACTGGCACAACACCGTTTCCTGAAGCGTTGACTAAATGATTATCACCCAAACTAATTGTAGTAGTAGCAGATGTATCAAGATTAGAAATCAAATCTTTGTGACCAATCATATGATTGCTACATCCACTATCTAGCAACCAAATATTTTTGTCAAGAATTTGCTTAGAAACTTGACATGAAAGAAACATTGCATCAGATGTTTCACTTTCTGTAACATTAGCTTTATGTTTATACTCCAACTTATGACATTCAGATATATGATGACCATACTTTTTACAATACCGACATTGAATTTCCGATTTGGCTGTCCATCTTTGGCTATGATCTTGTGAAGATGATCATGACTGCTCGGACTTTTCCTTTGTTTGTTCTGATTTATCTCTTGATTGAGAACGTCCTCTACCACGTCTTTTTTTTCCACGAAAACCTCTGCCTCTTTCTCTGTCCATGGAAATTTTAAACTGAAATGCATGTTCTAAAGTACCAACATCCAAGTCTTCTATAGAAAATTTAGTTAAATCTTTCGACTCAAGAATAGCAGTGACTACCATTTCAAATTTCTTGGGTTAACATCTTAGAACTTTTTCAACAACTCTTTGATTAGTCAATTCCTTTTCACCATTAATTCTAAGTTGATTCACAATACCCATAACTTTAGTCATAAACTGATCAACATTTTCTGAATCAGGTTCTGTAAACCCTATTTCAACACAATCCCAACATCCTTGACCTTGCAAAATAGCTTTAACTTTCTCACTCCAAAAATCATAGTTGGGATCAACTAGAGTTGGTCCCTGAACTAGCCAAGAACTAGAAGACATTGGTTTTATTCACAAAGATCAGCCACAATAAAAATTTGATATAAATTTTAGGTTTAAATAAACCAATCTTTCATAAATTCTAATGTTAACTTTCAAATTTCAACCAATTTTTTTTCTTTTATAACTCCCCGATTAAAAATACCTTTGTTTAATCACTTGTAAAGTAAAAACTTTTTTGCAACTCCAAAAATTCACAAAATTTACTTTTCCAAATATAACCAATTTATCCATGTAACTTTCTCTCCACAAAATTTACTTTTCCAAATATAACCAATTTATCCATGTAACTTTTTCTCCACAGTAGCTTTACATTCACGTAATGTTGTAAATATCTATTTTGTACTCACTCATTCACTCATGATAAGAAAAAATTATCTTTCAAAAAATTACCGAACAGGCTGATAATTATTATCAGCAGTCCTCGAAACTTTATATTGCAGTAGTCCTGGAAACTTTGTGAGGATCACCCAAACGTTTCAACTGTATTCTTCACACAAGGTCAACAAGTGGGCGTGTGCAGCAGCAATCTCTTCTTGCAACTTAAGCTCGGATACCATGAAAATAATATAGAAAAAAGAATACAAAATATAATAGACTGAGAACGCTGCAATTGATCTCTTATTAATGTATTAAATAGCATACATTGGAACATTTACGGTATACAGCAGTTTGAAAATTGTCTACAACTAAACATCTAACATTAGAGATTATTTATTTCTAACAGGCCATGAAGGTAATACGAAAGACCCAGCGATCACTTTGAAGGTTCGCCCAACTTCTTCACTTTCGGATTGATCTGTTTCTGCTCATCCTAGTCTGTTCACCCGCTTATCCTAGGTTTTTCGTTGGTGATAATAGCCATAAAATATATTGTAACTAAAGAAGAGGAGTAGGAAACTCGGAGAAATCTCACATTCAGTACATTACTACCTGCTTTGTCCACGACTAGATCTTGTTATGAGGTTGAGCTCTAATATAGATGGAGGAGGTATAACGATTTTGCTACAGGATGATGGGGTTGTTGGCGCTGCAAGTTCACAAAAATGGTAATCGAATCCCCGTCGAACCCATCCCGACGGTCTAGTTATCAATATCAGCGACATGGTAGAGGTATGTTCGAATCCTAGCTTTGATTGAATGAATGTATGAAAAAATCGATTGACAGAACTTCAAAATCGATGGTGTCTGGCAGGTAATGAGCAATGGAAAATACAAGAGCATCGACCACAGGGCTCTCACAAACAAGAAGAAAGATCGAATTTCATATGCAGTGTTTTGTATTCCGGAGAAAGAGGAAGAAATTGGTCTTGCTCCTGAATTTATAAATGAGTCCAATCCCCTCGCAATTACAGAAACTTCAAGAGGGGCGATTATCTTGCAAGTTATTTCCTCCAAGGGAAGAAAGCCATTGATTTTGAAAAAGTCAATCCTAGTTCTGCTTGATATTTAGTGGTCTGTTGGGTTAATGATAAATATTTGTATATCAGTTGAATTTGTTAGAGTGCTTGGTCTATTGGGTTAATTATAAATATTTGTAAGCCAGATTTTAGTGGGACTTCTATGTTAGCACAGAGAATGTTAAATGTTATTTGCAGACTCGAGAATCCCTGTAAGTATACTCCTTGTACAGAGAATGTTAAATGTTATTTGCAGACTCTAGACTCCCTGTAATTATACTCATTGTAAGTATCATATATTCTCTAGGATTTTCTTTGGAAAAAAATCAAATCTTCTCCAGGGGAGATGTATTTCGATAAGCATCGATTGGCAATTTTCTCTAGTTGAATCCTGTAACGGTTTACGAAATCCATCCTCCACCCTGCTTTTAGACTTCTTGCTACCTAGGTTGTGACCATGCTTTTCCTTGGTCCATCAAGCTCTCGTCCTCTCAAAGATGGAGTTGGATAATAGGTGGCAACACAACCATTTTCAATGGCAGGTAACGTCCTTAGCCAACTATTACCTATTAACATCTTTTTTATATGATTTCGATCATTCTCAAATTCACATCTTCTTCACTCAGATTTCATATATGTGAAAGTTATCTATATTAACATCTTCCTAGGTTCTAATCAGGATTCATTTCAATGAGAAATGAACATTAACATCTTCACAGGTTTTAAAAAGGATTCGTTCCAATGAGAAATGAATAGAGCTAACGTACCTAATGAATTAGCCTTTGCCAACGCTAAACTGAACAGTTTCTTCCCTTTGCCAAAGCTAAACGGAATGGTTTCAGAAATTTCCAGAAACTGGACGTTTTGTGGAACTTGCATAAGTAACTTGAACTTGGATAACTACAAGTTGCATCCATGGTCGCCTATTGAAAACCGGTTGCATCCATGGTAGCCTATGACAATCCATGACAACCGATGTGGGAGTTGAAGGGTCGTGAAGGCATTGCATAACCTGAGCTATCCAACAGATCAACAACGAAGTTAACGGTTGATTTCGTTGTTGGTCCATTGACGACCAACAACGAAGTACGTTTAAGCTATTCAATCGATCAACAACGAAGTTAACGGTTGATTTCGTTGGTGATTTATTGACTTCACTGTTGGTCGGTTGACTGGTTTGAACATACATGTTTGTTAAGGATGGCTTGAACGTACATGTTTGTTAAGAATGACCGCAATGCAGCTGTGAAAGCAATGGCAAAAAGCAATGAAAATTTGTTATCCAATTAATCATACTTAAGAATGGAAAAATTACTTTGGACAAGTTTGAAGAATGAAAATATACTTAAAATACTTACAATTACTTTGGACAAATTTGAAGATTGAAAAAAATCTAATGCAAATGCAAACTAATAGTTACTATGATCATATAAGATCGAGATACATGTCAATGTCAATGACAATTTTATATGTGAACCTGCATTGGTATTTGTGTATGTAAGTGATTTTAAATTATTAACCTTTGATGGTCTAGTCTCTATAGGGAACACGTCGGTTGGAGCATTAATTATTTCTCAAATGCCAAGAATTCGGCCACCACCTTTGCAATAAGACCTCAAGTTATTAACAAATAAAATACGAGATAAATAAAATACAATAATTGAGAAAAATAAAAATAAGAAATCAGTCTCTAATGTAAGAGTTTGGAGAAAGTAAAAAATAAATTAGTCAACGCATAAATTAATTAATAGTCAACACAAAACGAATACTATATACACTCTCTTTCGAAAGATATAATAAGGAAATAAATATGAATTTTTAAACTATATTTTCATTGACATTTTTATGCCGTAGGTGTTTTTTCAATGAAAAAAGTTGTCCCAAAAGATTCTTTGTTTTCTTGGCCATTAACATCTCGACATGTGTCGCCTGATTATTGGCGAGTCTAATCGTTAAACTTTCTAGTTATTGTATCCCGTGATCCGGCAGGAACCGAAGAAGGCGGCATGGAGTTGATCAGTTAAGTACACGTTCTAAAAATAATCAGGCTTTATTATGTCAGGCTTTATTTTGTATGTTCGTATTCTTTCCACCAAATCCATGCTTGTCTTAAACTCACTCTACGTTCTTATTTTTTGGTATGCCTCTACATTTGGTGGAGATTAAAGAATCGGAGAGAAAATTTAGGCTATTGCAGCAGGTACCAAATTAAAAACTCACATATACAATATTTTTTTATGGCAATGAAAATATAAAATTGTCAAATTGAGACCTGTCAAGTTCAGACATCATTGTTTTTTTTACGGCTTTTTTTTTCATGCAGTTTACACAGGTTTTTCACACCAATTTGAGATACGCCAATGTCAAAAGTCGGAAATAATATGTTTGACGTTTATTTATTTGAAAATAGAAAACTTTGGAGATCGAAAATGTCGCAAATCGCATGTTGCGGAATCCGAAATTGGACCATATGGTGTTTCTGCAATCATACTGGTAATTGCCGATTTTTAATTTTGTTACGTCACGTCTAGTTAAATTTCACAGTTCTTATATCCTATAATCGAGCAAGCATGCAACATGATCTTTAGGTGTGGAAAATGACCTGTCAAGTTTAGACCTCATTGTTTTTTTCATGGCTGTTTTTTTCACGCAGTTTACACAAGTTTTTCACACCGATTTGGGATACGCCAACGTCAAAAGTCGGAAATGCTATGTTCAACGTTTATTTATTTGAAAATAGGAAACTTCAGATATCGGAAATGTCACAAATCGCATGTTGCGGAATCCGAAATTGGACCATATGGTGTTTCTGCAATCGTACCGGTAATTGCCAATTTTTAATTTTATTACGTCACATCATGGTTAAATTTCGTAGTTCTTATATCCCGTAATCGGACAGGGATGCAGCATGGACTTTAGGTGTGGAAAATGGTGGCATGGAGTTTATCGGTTAAGTACATGTTCTGAAAATGCTCAGGCTTTATTATGTCTATTCATATGGATTTGATCGATACCATATTTTTTTCGCCACGTGGATTGCGTGTTTTCAGGACACTTATATATGTTGTTGTGCCTAAATGGATTGATTGACTTAATGGAATGATTTTCAATTGCGGATCCTTCTTTCCAGTTGGTGTTTACTATGTTTTTCTGACAGGTGGCTTCCATGTTTTCTCTACACTGCTATATGTTGTCCTAAGCGACCGGTGATGGAAATTATTTTCAATTGAGGATTTCGCACAATTTTGCAGTTCATTTCTCTCAATTTGGAATAGCTCTTGCGAAGATTTTTCGAGTTTCATTTTATTTGGGTTTATGCTATGTTTTTCTACAGATCTTTTGTGCGTTTAGAATCTCAGTTTGGTGNTGAAAGACACTTTGCCCATGTCTCTTCATTCACATTAATGCTTCATCAATGCATTGTTGTTCCATTAATGCAATAAACTTTGTCATTTGTGATAAACATGGAATTGTGTCTTCAATTTTCCTCATCTATTGATAATCTACAAGATCTTCTTACAATATCTCATTTACTGCATTCGCTGCTACACTGCCTTTTCTTTCCACATATAAAGAGGCCTTCGGGTAATCATTATTTCTTACTATTTGTTGTGTTCCATCTACGCTTTGAATTTCCGTCAGAATATTTTGAAGTTTGCTAAATTTGTAGGTATTATTCAGTTCTTCATTTAGTCTGCTTATTAGATGGTGAAACACCATTGTTGCATTTTAATTGAATGTGACTCTTGCTTTGTTGCAAAAATATTGTGGCATGTATTGGTTATGTCATGCCTGTCAATAAAATCTTAGGTATTAGTCTTTTTCTAATTTAAAATGTTCCTTATGAGATGGTGAAACACCCTTCCTATGTTTCAATTGAATCTTAAAATAGGCATAAACTCATCAGAGAAATAACTTTAGCAAAAACAATAAGAACAGGCATCACAAAAAAACGTGAAAATCGGGATTTGGAAATTCGAAATATCTGAAATAAGAATACCGACATGTTCCTATTTGAACACATACAATTTCTTGATATGTTGCAAATTTTGATATCGGAATATAGCATGTTCCTTATTGCTACAAAATACAACATAGATTTCCAAATACCGAAGTGTCGAAAATTGGAAATAGGAACATGGACATCTTTGTATTTGAACACATAGGATTTATGTATATGTCGCAAATAAATGATCATTTTTAATCTCGCTAAATTTTCCCATATTGCTTACTTCTTCATTTAGTCTACTTATTAAATGGTGAAGCACGGTTGTTGTGTTTTAATTGATTGTGACTCTTGCTTTGTTGTTGTGTTTTAATTGAATGTCATGCATGTGAATAAAATGTTAGGTATTAGTTTTTTTCCTAATTTAAAATGTTCCTTCTGAGATGGTGAAACACCCTTCCTATGTTTCAATTGATTTTTACCATGGAAATATAATTTTGTTCATTTCAAAGTAATTACATCTTCAAATAGAAGATTGTCGATTTCTTATTTCCGATTTCCGATTTGAGGATATCGAAAATGATTTCAGATACTTCGGATATTTTTTAATATTTATATAAATATATGGAAATAAATTATCCTTGGAGTTTGCTGAGTTTGCAAAATCATCGATGTTGTATGTTGATAAATTAAACTAATAATGTACCTATTAACCAAACTATAAAATAGTGTGGCATAGTATAAAATAGTGTTGCATAGTATATGATCCCACTAGTATTAACTAATAACTATTTGAACAACAATTACTATTGATAAACTATAGTATTTATCTCAATATGGCTTATTTTGATATAAATTTATGATATAAATTTATACTTATAACTAATTAATACCTAAATGTATTTTACAGTGCCTCAATTATTACATTATCAGGTTATAAATATTAATATAATAACTAGTGGATTCGATCCCCAAACAGATGATAGCCTATACCAACTCCATCAGGAACCCCAAGTTACAGGTTCAGCGGTCGTTGAACGAAAATAAGGATGGGTAAATTTTATTACATGGAAGACACAATTATGCAATTAATAACTTAGGGATATAATATTAAAATCAGAAATCGGGTTTAAGTAATATCTTAACCATTAAAATCTTAACTTTTTTCTTGTGCCACAATCTCTGGAAATGTTAGCATTTCCAGCTTCCTTATTTCTGAGTAACATTTGTATATAAGATTTTAAAAAAATGCAAATATTTAAATATTTATTGTGTATAACATTAAAATAAACAAAAGAAAATGCAAATGTTTAAGTAATATTTGTCTATAACATTAAAAAAACATTAACTTTTCTCTTATGCCACAATCTCCGAAAATCTTAACTTTTCCCGATTCCTGATTTCTGAGTAATATTTGTATATAACATTAAAGAAAAATAATAATATTTAAATAATATTTGTATATAACATTAAAAAAGCAAAACAAGGTGCAGAACAACACAAACGACCGAAAATGTAGAGCAAAACGGAAAATCGTAAACATAAAACATAAATCTCCCAATTCCAAAATTTCAGAAATTTACAATAGAAATATGGACTTGTTTGTATATGAACACGTACAATTTCCATAATCGAAAATGTTGGTTATTTGAAAACATAGAACATACGATTTCTACTATCGTAAATGTCACAAAATCGAAAAATATGCTTTTCATTGTTCGCAAAACGTAAACAAATTAAAAATGTATTTGATTTCAAATGTTATTTATTCAAATGTATGTACATATCGGATATTGGGAAATAAGATAAAAATAAATGAGATAAATACTTTTTTGATTTCCACATTCGAAAATTAGAAATGAGACCAATACACTTGCGAGATAAAATGCTATGGGTTTTTTCAGTTAGGATCTTTGATTTGTTTGAACCTGGGTTTAAATTATCTAAAATTGGGCATTTTCAATTCTAAATGTCGGAAATCCAAAATAGGAACATCGACATGTTTGTATTTCAACACATCGGATTTCAGGATATGTTGCAAAATCAGAAATCAGAATATACAATGTTCCTTATTGGAAAACATAGGACAAACATTTCTGCATTCCAAAATGTCTACAATCGGCAATACGAAAATGGACATGTTCGTATTTCAACACATGTGATTTCTACTCGATACGTTTATAGCTCAAACATATTGAAACCACAGTAATTAAATATCTTAATGAATAACAACAACCAGAATAATGGAATATGTTAATGCAAAGAATTTTGTTTTAATATATCCATTTTATACTGGACAAATGATTACGTTACATTCCAAAAAAAAATTATATTTTCATTCTCTGTTTAATTTCGCAGGAAAAAATAACCATTGCGTTACGGAGACTATCGTAACTAAAGATTCTATTTCACTATTGTTACATGGTGTTGTCAACCTTTCTCTGCTAGTACAGGTCTCCACATTAAACCAAGTGAATTCACTCAACTCATCATCTATTCAGTTCCGAATCTCTATTTTGGACGGCCTTCACAAGCATGAGCTACTTCTTCTAGTTATATATAGTCACCTTGTAGAAAATGGACAGCTAAAACAAGGAACTATAATCAAAATTACCCAATGTTCATGAAACATTGTACGTAATATAATGTACGTTCAATTTCCTCTCTCTTTTCCTCTCAATAGTTTCAAATTGTTCATGCATTCAATGCTTGTCTCACATTCACGTCTAATATTCTTCATCTCATGGGACTATCGCATTGATTGCACTCGAGGTTGTCAAGCTGGATGCAGAAATTATTGGAGATCCTGCACCTTTACACTTACCTGTAGCTTCTTCTTCTCAAAGTAGTTGTTCTGTTCCACTAAACACTAGCTCAATAAATAAAAATCCTAGCTTATTTGGATCAACTATCCCATTCACATCACTCTCCTCTTCTACCAGAATTTGGAACATTCAAGGTCGAGTTACTGCAAAAACAAACATACATGAATATAGCAACCAACAAGGATCTAGAAAAGTGTTTGGTTTTGACCTTGTTGATGCTTCACACAATGAAATACATATATCTGCCTTCAATGAATTGGCACTCTCTTTGTATGATCAAATAGAAACTGGAATAGTGTACATTGTATCAAATGGCACAGTTAAAGCATCCAATCCAATTTTCAACCATTTGAAAAGCCATAATGAGATTTTTCTAGGTTCCACTTCAACCATTCAAGCATGCTTAAATGAATATCCCTTAATACCTTTATGTTTCTTTAACTTTAAAACTATTAAGGAGATTCAAACTATACCAGTAAATTCCATGGTTGACCTTGTTGGACTTGTCATTTCAGTTTCACCTACATCCACGATATGAAAACGAGATGGCGTTGAAATTGTTAAGCGAACCATCAGACTTCTCGACATGTCAAAGTACAGTATTGACATAACACTTTGGTGAGAGCATTGCCAAATTCAAAGAGCTAAGCTTGCCATCCTTCGGAGTTTACCTACTCCTCCAGCAGTAGTGATCAAGGGTGGCCATGTTACAGATTTTAATGGAAAATCTATTGGAACTATTTCCAACTCTACTATATTTATAAACCCAAATATTGAACAAACATCAATTCTCCAAATATGGTTTAACGACAATGGATTTCATTCAACATCTCCATCTTTGAGTCGCAAATTCAAAGCCTCTAATCCTGCTTGTCGGAAAGTCATTACCATCAATGAGCTACAAACTCTTCAGGAATCTAAAAAAGCTGCTTGGTATTCTCTTTCTGCAACCATCACAATTTTTAACATGGATGACTTTCATTTCCTTGCATGCCCTCTTTTTGTTGATGGTATAGAATGCATGAAAAAGATTGCCAACAAAGTTGGAGACATTTGGCATTGTGGTAAATGTGATGGGGATTTTGTTGAATGTGACTACCAATATATCCTAAAGGTTGACTTGGAATATGTAACTAGAAATCTTCATGGTGTGATCACTTTTGATGAATCATCATCAATTGCTGAAATAGTCCAAAGAATCTACAAGAAACTATTACTTCTTACTGTTTCAATAAGAACAGAGACGTTCTGCAAAAATGCACACCTAGAAGTTGTAATTGTGATGGTTGAAAATACAGCATCAACAACTTCACTTGATACATAAATATATAAGCTTGTTCAACTTGATATATAGGCATATTATTTATTGTCTATAATGAATGCTTTGATGATCTTAGGAAAAGAAATGTGTCTTTTGTCAACTAAATCAACATCAATTGTTGAAATTGGACACCTAAAAGTTGTAATTTACATGGTTGAAAATACCTCATCAACAACTTCACCGCAAATGAATCATATTTCCGATTCTCGAAATCCTATGTTTTCCAATAACAAACACCCTAAGTTTCGATTTTGCGAAATATGTGCTTGTTGTTATTAATTTGTCAAAATTTAATAACTATGTTTTCCAATAAGGAACACCCTATATCCTGATTTTCGATTCCCCAATTTCTGAAATTAAATTTATATATAAATAATAACTTATGTATGCTTACCTCTTCATTTACTCGTTTTAGATAATGAACTTAGCCTAAATCTACAAGGATACTACAAATTTTTGCTAACATCTTTTTCATTATCATTCTCCAGTAGTGGTCAATTAAAAGTTGTTATTTGAAGCTTGCCAGGTCGATATATAGAATCAAACGAAGTTTAGACATCAAATTTGTCAGGTCGATATATAGAATCAAACCAAGTTTAGACACCAAATTTCCATGAAATTTACAAACAGATCGATGAAAAATAATAGAGAGCAAATTTAAAATAGGCATGAACTTAGCAGAGGAATAACTTAAGCGAAAATTTCAATTTCCAAAATCTCGGAAATAGGAAGTATCGAATATTGGGAATAGGAACATGGAAATGTTCGTCTTTTAACACATAGGATTTTTGTATATGTCGCAAAATCCGAAATCGGGTCATAACATGTTTGTTATTTTCACACATAAATTTTCTAGAATCCAAAATGTCAGTTATTGGAAAACATATAACATAGAATTTCTACAGTCCTAAATGTTGATACTTGTGGATTCCGTCCGAGATACGGATTCGAAACCAAATAAATGATGAGTTGAATAAGTTCACTTGAATAAATTATCCTCACAAGATTGTGTCTGATCTGTAGATGCTTAGCATAATTCTCTGCTGCACAATGAAGCTCTACTTCATCCGTTTTGAATGAGTCTATATTTGGCCGAACATTTTGTCTGCCCTAAAGATTGTCGATTTCCAACCTCCTAGTTTACCATATTTTGTTGTTGTCAAATTCCTGTATTGCAAAGGACACTTATGGGATGTTTTAAATCCTACTTATGTTCCAATATCTCCTATAACAAGGGGATCATGTAGGCAACTACCACTTCATATGGCATGGGGTTTAACAATTCATAAAGCCCAAGGTATGACCCTACAAAATGTTACAATAGATATTGGAAACATTGATAGACAAGGACTCGCATTCACTGTAATATCAAGAGTTACATCTCTTTCATAACTTTGCATTTCTCCAGCTTTATCTTTTTCTAGATACTCTTGAATGCAAGACCATCCATTTGTCCAACGTAGGAAACAAGAGAAAAGCTTAATTGATTCAAAGTATTTAAAATCAAATTTTCGTTGAACCTTCTCATTATTTGTTGTGCAAATGTACAATTTTTTTTACCACTTGTTAATCTAAAACATCATTGTAGCTGTGTCGACCTAACTTGTATACTCCATCAAATGCGTTCGAATAGCTGCAAATGCATAGCACATTTCTCTACTGCACTGTGAAGCACTACTTCAAACATATACACTTCAGGTGGATTCTGATATTTCCCATTTCCGATTATTGGTTATCGCAAACTGGAAATTCCAATTGTTAAGATTATTTGGGGTATCCGATATTTTCGATTTCCGATATTTCCGATATTGGAAACCGGATGCTCAATTTTTTGTTGAAATTATTTGTTGACTTTCACGTTTCCAATTTTCAACATTTCACATATAGGAATTTTGGAATTCACCAAATTATTTCAACAAAAACATTATTCAGAGATTTTCGATATCTGAACTATCAGAAATCGCAAATGCAGAATACCCCAAATCCGTTTCAATATGTTTTTATCCATCTCTTTTTATTTCTAACTTCATTTTTTTATTGCTTTTATTTCAATTTGTTTTTATCGATTGATTTATATTATATCAATTATTACTATTTATATCAATGGATAAAAACACAAATCAATATAAGGAATCAATTGATATAAAACAATAAGAAATCATATATAATGTGTTCTATGAAAATAATAAAACTGTAACTTTCTTCAAATTTTATAGGAAATACGATAGTTATTATATATGACGAAATAATTAACGTATAACAATTTTAGATCAACTCTTATTTCCTTAATTGAACTTTAAATCAACAATAACTTTTTATTTTCAAATTTCAATTTTTCAATTTCCGAAACACAAAATCGAATTTCCGATTTTGTGGTATTTGTCTTATTTGCAATTTCTCATTTCTGATATTTCCCATATCGGAAACTCGAGACTCAAGTTATTGTTAAAATGATTTTTAAATTTTCCATTTGCAAAACACGATAGCCAATTTCCGATTTTCAAACAAAGATAAGTCAGAAAGGTTCAATTTCGAAAGCATAGTTATTTTCTACTTTCGCGATTTCCAATTTCCAATATCTCGGATATCGAACAAAACAAACACGTTTTTTTTGCTCAAATGATTTGAAATGTTAACATTCCAGTTATTTCTATGTCAAATCTTGTAAGCGAAAATCTTTGCAAAATATTTACAAAATGTTTATGTTGTAATATTCAAAATCAAAGCATATTTTTTGGAAAAACATCTAAATATATAAAAACAAATAGCTGGGGGACCATGATAAGAGACCTATCTTGAATATACCAACGAGCGATTTCCTATTTCCAATATCTTCGATATCGTACAATGCATACTCAATTTTTTTGTTGAAATGATATCTTCAGAAACCGCAAACTCAAATTTTTGTTAGGGTATTACCCTTATTCATGATTTCCTATTCCCGATATCTCGTATATTCTCATGTTGACAATGACAAATCTATTCGCATAGAATGTTATCTCCTATATGCAGAAGGATCACACTCCTCACTCCTCATAAGGATCACACTCCAATCTGCAAAAGGATCACAAATGAATTCCAATCTGCAGAAAGATCACACTCCTCTTTTATTCTCCTCCCATTCTTGAATTTCATACAAATAACACTCCCGAACACATAATATCATTTGGACCTCATTCATATATATAAATGATGTTCTTCCTATTTCTATAAATGTTAATTCGAAAATCTCTGAATTCAAAAATGTTGAATTCTATTTCCATTTTTATTTCACACATTACTGAACATTTTACTCACATTCTCCAATTTCAGAAACACAATACACAATATCCTCAAACCAATATGGGAAAACACAAAAGTCAAATTTCTCTTAGGGTATTTCCCTTATTTGCGATTTCCTATTCCCATTATTTCGCATATCGAAGAATGGACCTGTATGTTTTTGCTCAAATGATTTGAAATCTTAACATTCGAGTTATTTCTATGCCAAATGTTGTAAACCAAAATGTTTACAAAATATCTACAAAATGTTTCATTCTTCGAAAGCATATTTTTCTTAAAAACATCTGCATATATAATAAAAACAAATACCTGGCGAGACCATGATAAGACAACTCTCCTGAATATATTTTCACTAATTCGTTATGGAGAAATCTCAAAATCGTGAGGAGTAGTGACTTTGAAATCCAATGTGCAGAACGATGAGACTCCTCTTTAATGCCATCATAATGTCGCCCATTTCTGCTATAAATTCATCACATTAATCGCAGAAGTGACTCTTACCCTCGCTTCTTGTCAGCCTTAAATTATCTCATAGTGTATCAACTCCACATTTGTCACCTAATCAATGTCTTCTTATAATCGTATAAATTTTTCGTTGTTGCTTAATGATTAAATATATCAAAAATCTTGGTTAATCATTAAATTATCGTAAATATCACACGCTCCAAACACCGAATGTTTGAATTATCTGTAAACTTCATATTTTTTAACATAAATATTTGTTATTAAATCTTTAAATAAATATTATATACCCAAATCAAGATATTCACGCATATTAAATCTTTAAACTTTAGATTTATTAAGAGAAATAAATGAAATAAAACCAAGTTTACAGCCCAAAGCTCCGCCATAAGTTCTACGACAATAATAGAAACAGTCAAAATAAAGCGATGAAAAATAACAAAGAAACATTATACCAACAATGAAAATAAAACGTGAAAATCAATTTCATATACCGACAAAATCCATTTTACTACAAATCATAACATATGGTCTTTCGGAACATGAGCAGTTTATAATTTCAACACGTACAATATTCGGAATCCTCATTGTCGAAAATCAATAACAAGAACATATGTGATATATGTTAATCAATAACAACAAGCACATATTGAACGTGAAAAAAAAAAAAACCTGTACACCTCAATGCGATGTTCCAATTTTCGATTCCGCAATCCCAATTTGTGACATTTCCGATCTTGAAAGCTCTCTCTTCTAAAATAAACAAAAACCAAAGTTCCATAATTTCCGAAATCGAAAGTCAAAATATTACAGAAAAACGATATTTTTGATCAACTAAATAAAGTGCTATAACAACCACTCTAAACCCTTAAAATCAAAACAAATTACAATTCAACTGTATCGAGCATAAAAATGATACAGAAAATGAACGTTGCGGCCTAAATAAAGGTTATAGAAAATTACAGGCATATTCAAATGAGCCACAATAACCCATGTGATATATGGGGTCGACGTACACAATTACTAGCAACACATGTTTACGAAGAGACCTTGAAAGCTAAATAAGATAATAAACTTAGAGGTAAACAAAAGGAAGCAAAAGTTTAAAAAAAAACAAAGAGAAACAAGATCATGAGTTAGCACCACTCGTAGTGACGACTGGATCCTGCGTGTTCTATGTTTCCTCAACCATAAGAGAAGGCCCACACACTTGCTCCTATGAAAATGGTAGACTGCATTTCAAAGGCAGAACAGCTGCTTTCCATAGAGAGGCATTTGTTTTCCCCACAGAAGGATTTGTGTTTTCCACAGAAGAATCCGCTTTCCCCACAGAAGCATCACATTCCTCACCTCCTTTGAAAAGCTCACTAATTGTAATAGGAACTGTAGATACAGTGAGTATCGTAGGAGCGGGGTCAACATTCATTTCTGGAGCCATAGAGACATTTTCGCTACCTCCATCACCCAAGGAATCAACTCCCACAACTAATTTTTTCCACATGTCCATTGTATCTCTCTCCATGATAAGCATGTATGAATCCTGCATTTTTTACGTAGCCTTTGAAATTGCCAACTTACTATTATCCCATTTCCCTAGCATTTCTTCTATGAGTAACCCCTATTAATCTTGTATATTGATCTAGGAACAAAGCATCAATCTCATCAAAGAATAATCAACAAATAACTCATGAAATGGTGTAATCGGTCTACAGGAATAGTATCCGCTCAATAATCACATAAAGAATGAATGATTACAATTACAATGTCATGCTACAAGCATGAATGAAGAGACAATTCGAATTCCTTAGGAGGTCATTCGAATTGAATGAGTGAGTCTAGCTTAACTGACTGTAAGCCATGGTTCACACTCAGTTAACCACTAACCAAAACCCTAATTGACTCAACTAACCCTAACTAAAGTCAAAGTGCAATAAATGACTGAGTCTCAACTGAAAGAGATCAAACACATGTCACAACTCACCAACCATCAAGAGGTAGCGCTACATTGACTACAAAGAACCCCGATGAGGTTAACTGAAGTTGAACTACACATCAGAAGTTGGTGGAGGTGCCACTATTGACTCAAGTTCATTAAATAGTCATTAAATAATATATTTAATGAGAGGGGGTGCCTTAACTGACTTGTTTAATTGATTGTAACCACCAGTTAGCAATTAGGTGCATTAATATCACTCAGATCACCCCCGGAGTGCTCCAATTAGCCTCCCCGAATGTAGGAGAAGGCTAAGTTAGCCTCCTTGACTGAAGGTAGGCGTGGGTGTGACTGGATGATGTCAATTAATGCTCCACTGATGTCAATTAATGTCAATTATACTTAGGATAGTGGTTTAACTAGGCCAATTTAACCAAAAAGAGTGTGTATGGTGGTAAATGTCTCCAACACCCCCCCTTAAGCTATACTCGGGAAGAGTTAGAAAACATAGATGCATAAAAATGCTAGGGCCCTGGAAACTAAGGCCATAGGTCACCGTGTATAATGCTGAAACTGAAACAATGCTCAAAACAAACTAAGTGAGGAAAAGAGGGAAAACCCCCCATCAAGCTGAACATTGAAGGTAGTCTGAATCACCCTGATGAACTCACCCCCAACAGTGAACGGAGGTAAGTGAACTTCTTTTCTAAAAAGCTCTTGGTGAAGATGTCTGCAATCTGCTCATCAGTCAAGCAGAATTGCAAAATGATAGTCCTGTCATGCACTAGCTCCCTGATATAGTGCATGTGGATCTCTACATGCTTGGTCCTCTGCCTGGTAACTGGATCCATGGATATCTTAATAGCGCTTTAATTGTCACAAAAGAGGACAGTGGACAAAGTACTACCAATATCAAACTCTGAAAGAATGCCTTGCAACCAAACTGCTTGGATGCAAGAATTCACCACTCCTTGATACTCAGCCTCTGCTGAATATAGTGCTATGGCAGCCTGCTGTTTTCTTGACCAGCAAATGAGGCCACCACCAAACATGAACACATATCCTAAAGTAGATTTCTGATCAATAGAATCACCCACCCAATCGGAATCTGTGTATCCAACCAGCTCTAGCTCGGAGTCTACAGCATAGTGAATGTCGTAGGTCCTGGTTCCTTGAATATACTGGAGGATCCTCTTGGCTACCTTCCAATGAAGATCATGAGGCTGCTACATGTATCTTGATACAGCATTCATGGCATAACAAATATCAGGCCTAGAATGTGTCAAGTACAACAAGCTACCAATCAACTGTCGATAGATAGTGCAGTCCATGGGAGGTGTGCTTTTTCCTTCTTCAAAGCTGATCCCTGAAAGGAAAGGGAATGGTGCAAGCCTACAATCAACCATGTTAAACTTTACTAACAGGTCTGAAATGTATTTGGACTGAGTAACCATAATCCCATCAAAATTTTGTTCAATTTCGAGCCCCAAAAATTGTTTTAGAAGCCCCAAATCACTCATTTCAAAGGCATTGTGGAGAGCAGTTTTGATGGCTGAAATGGAGGCAACTATGCTACCTGTGATCAGTAAGTAATCAACATATAAAATAATGATAATTAGATGACCATCATACTACTGTAAATACACATTTGGATCTGATCTACATCTCTGAAATTTTTGCGAGAGAAGGAAGGCATCTATCTTGGAATACCACTCTCTTGGGGCCTGTTTTAACCCGTACAGTGACTTATTTAGCTTGCAAACCAAAGATGGATCAGTGATGTAGCCCTTACCCTGCTTCATGTATATCTCCTCATGAATACCTCCATGTAGAAAGGCTGACTTAACATCCATGTGATGCAGTTCCCAGTGCTTGGATGCTGAAATTGCCAAAACAAGGCGGATGGAGTTCATTTTTGCAACCGGTGCAAAGGTCTCATGGTAGTCCACTCCTTGGACCTGAGAGAAACCTTTTGCTACCAGCCTTGCCTTATATTTGTAGGTGCTTCCATCAGCAGCAACCTTGGTCTGAAACACCCACTTTCATTGAACCAATTTCCTTCTCGGAGGAAGAGAAACTAGCTCCCAAGTAGTGTTTTTCTGAAGAGAATTCATCTCTTCATCCATGGAAACTTGCCATCTTGGATCCTTCCAAGCATGATAGTAGGATTTTGGATCTGAACTAATCATCAAATATCAAGTTTCGGACAGAAAATTATCAGGACAAGAGAGTGCAATACTTGCTCTTTGGAAATCAGACCGAATTCTCCTTGGATCATCTGGATTTCCAATGTTTTCTCCTATGGAGGAGAGTGTCTGTCGGGCCCATGTAGGAAGATGATTTTGCACTTCAATTTCTGATTCAGCATCTGATGATTGCTGCACATTGATATCAAAAATCATAGGATCCAAATCAGGGTCATCACCCCCAATTTCATCATCCAAATATTCAGTAGAATAGGAAGGAAATTCAACAGTTTTCTCCTTCACTAGTTCCACCTCCTGAAGAGGCTCATCGAACTTGACACTTCTCTTGATGATGATCTGTTTGGTCTTGATATCTAGCAGCTTGAACCCTTTAGATTCATCAGGATACCCAATAAATAGACATTCTATGCTTTGCGGTTGCAAAGCCCTTCTTTTATCAAGCGGAATCCGGGCCCATGCAGTGAACCCAAACACACGTAGGTTCGACACATCCGGCTTGTTGGAGCAGGGCCCCACAACTACAGGAAAATATTCCATATCGAAACAAGGAAGTCAAAGAAAATAGTACCTGAAGTAGCTGAGAAGAGAGCTCAACCACTGCATTTAAGGCAACGGTGATGACACGAGGGCTCAGCTACCCTCATGAATGGAGAAGGAGCAGCAGGCCAAGGTATTAAAGACAAAGGACAAAAGGGGAGAAACCGAGGAAGCGGCGCCCATACCTACGATCAGCACCAGAAATCGTGAAAGACTGCAGAAAGATATAGTGTGACCAGTAAGCGGCAGTTCAAAGTACAGATAAGCCGACTGTCACATTTAGGGTTGTGGGTTACTGTTGGGATAGGCCCACAGCTTTGTATCATGGTGAGACCTTCGGGCCACCTATTTAAGCATGTATTTTGTATTATGAAGGGTTAGATGGTTAGCTAGTTAGACAGTTAGCTAGTTGGTCATTGTTGTGTAAGATATTGTGGAAGAGTCGAGCTCTAGTTCTATTATTAAGTCTGTAGTTATCTTACTATAACCAGTAGCCGACTCCTTGAGCATGAATGTAACAATCCGCAGGGATTGAGAGAGAGAGAGGATATTTTGTAAGAAGAAGAGCATTATAGAAGAAAAGAGATCTAAGAGAGAAGGGCTCCCAGCTGTGTGCGTGGAGTTTCCCAGAAGATCTCTAGCTGCATAAGAGGTTGCAGCGGAACTGTGTACTCTCTCAAGATGTAATAAAACACAGTTCCTGTGGACGTAGCTTCCTCCCTGGAAGTGAACCACGTAAATTCCATGTGTTGTGCGACTATCTCATGTGATTGTGTATACTTATTTGCTATCTGTTATTCGTTACATGAACATTGCTTATCAGTTAATGAATGTATGTATGCTATCCTCCAGTTGCAGTAACATAGAAGGTTAGATGTGAGTTGAACGTGTTAAGTATTCTGTATATGATTTTATCAGTGCTTGATTCATGACAGCTAACAGTTACAGTGTTAAGTGACTTCCGTATATTTAGTTCAGCGAGTTGAGTATCATATATGTTAAGCATGTTAAACTGTAGAAGCTTAAGTGAAGTTGTTTAACACCTTAAAGAAGGTTAACTGAGCTATTATACCCAGAGAGGAAGCCTCTGGACCTTGGGAGTTGATGAGTATATTAAGTCTTACTGTAGGAGACTTCACAGCGTAAAAAGGCGATATCACACTGTCGGGGAAGCTGCGGTGTAAGATATCACAAGTTGAGTTGAGCAGAAGAGAAAGTTGTGCATCGTCCTAGAAGCTGCGATGCGGTAAGAGCCAGTCCCATAGTAGAGTCAGCTAGGAAGGAAGAGGATAGCCCTTGCACAGAGATCCCACTGGTTATTAGAGTCAGAGGACCTAGGATGCTATAGAACCTGGTTGAGGACACCTGAGTCTTTAGCCACCCCATCTAGGATCACTTCAGGTGAGACTTCAAGCTGTTCTGCGGTCTGTCGCCGAAAGGGTCGGTGAGCTAGGGGTTTTGTTGGTGCAATAAAGTAAACCCGGGTCTACAAGAGAGTTAAAAACCAACAAATGGTTCCGTCGTCGGTTTTGAACAAATTGAAGAGCTGATGTTCTATTGGCATCCTGCTAAAGAAGAAATCAACCAGTGGGTTGAGTCTAAGGAAAGAGAATTTGCTGAAAAAGAAAATAACAGTCCTAGGCTTAGTACAGAGGACTGGTTACAGAAACATATCTTCACAGACCTGCATGAGATATTTTTTGCGACCTATGCAAATGAGTTGTACGATTTGTTGTCAAAGTTGAATGATAAGAATATATTCAAGAAGAAAAGGAACATTGTCTCGACACCGGAGCTGATTCACACCGTGAAGAGCGTATATAATCCCATTCCGCGGGCAGTAGACTTCTGGCTTGCGGGTTTGCTGGAAGGTTTCATTACAGAGTTTACAGTTGATCAAAGAAAGAGTTTCAGCAAAGCCGAGAGGTACTTCTTCAAAGGATATCGCGGTAAGTACTTGAACTCTTTAAATTTGTCTCTTAAGATGTTATTGTATGAAAAAGGAGTATTGGATATATTCTCAGATGAATAAGTTAAGTAAGTGTAATGTCACAAGAGTTTGAGATTGATTTTGAAGAAATTGGATGTACACATAGTGGTAAGAAATATAAAGTAGATTTCAGATCTTCCTTCCTTGAAGACAGTTCAGACAGTACTAGAGAACAGAGTCAAAGTCATAAAGAAAGAATAGCAGGGGGTATCCCTTACCACCCTTATACCCCACAGAAACCGATCATGACTCAGAATAATCTCGTAGGAACTCCATCTAGTAGTTCACACATAGTACACACTACCTCTACATCACCTACATTTACACTGCCAAGTGGTAGTAATACAGCAAATCAGAATCCACCACGTAGAAACAGAATGGGGGATGACATGAAATTACCTACCTTCAGGGGTACAGGGGCAGAAGACCCAGAACATCATTGGTTCCTATGTGAAGCTGTATGGACCATTAAACAGATCCAAGATGACAATACTAAGCTTGTCCAATTGGCTACTACACTTAGAGAAAGAGCTTTAACATGGTATATGAAGTATACATCAGCGCAGATCAGAACACTCGTAGAGGTCAAGACCGCAATGATTAAGGAATTTAAGAAACCCAGGTCTGAGTCACAATGTATCATAGAACTTAAAGACATTAAACAGTTACCCACATAGTCAGTATGGGATTTTGATAAAAAAAATTTAAAGCTCTTATAAACCAAGTTAGCTTTGAGTTTGCGCCGAAGCAGCATAAGGAATGGTTCATCGCAGCACTACTCCCTCATATCAAACTTCCACTAATGCAATAGAAACTCCATACGTAGGATGAAGCATTGGAGATGGCAATGAAACTAGAGGCTTCACCTTTAGCTGAGACTAGTGCAGGTATGACAAACTTACAGAATCAGTTAGCCAATCTCACTTTACAGTTACATGAGATTAAGAAAGGAAAAGAGGTTGAACAATAATTATGGTGTACAAAGTGTAAAGGACATGGCCATACTAAAGATAATTGTCTAGTATTTATTGAGTATCTAGCAAGTGGGGCTCCTAACCCCTTAGTACAGAATCAAGGGCCATGGTGTGAAATCTGTAGAACAAGAGGACATAGACCACTAGAATGCCCTTTACTTCAGAAGTATGTACAAACTCCTAAGAATTTATACTGTAACTTCTGTAAGTCAGTAGGACATGATGAAAATAATTGTAGAGCTTATGATCTCATGATAGAGAGAAAACATGACTTCTACCGAGTCCAGTCAGAGACATCAGAACCAGCTGCAGGTCCACAGCATGAACTGGCTCATGATGGCCGTGGAGGAGGATTCAGAGCATGAGGCCGTGGTGGAGGCTTTGGCCGTGGCCGTGGACCGATTGTTTGTTACAACTGTGGAGCCATAGGACATTATGCTAGAGATTGTCAGAACCCTAATACAACATGTAAGTATTGCAAGTCCTATGATCATACTATAGAGGAATGTCCTATCTTGATAGCCAAGATTAAGGATCCTAAGCCAGCAGTAAACCAGAATATTCAACTTATTGCTACTGAGCAGAAAGAACCATAACCAAGCCTCAATGTTGTGACTCGCAGTGGTGCTTCTACTAGTAGGACATCGCAGGATGCCGAAAAGAATACAGGTCCAAAGTAGGTGCATAAAACAACTGATAAATCTATACCACTTGACCTGAAGAAGAACAAAGAAACATTTCAGCAAGCTAAAACTTTCTTTACTGACCCTACACTAGCAGGATCGCAGGTATTGCCTTATAGGGGTGTACCGCAGCAAAAATCTTGTGGCGTTAGTCCTGTGCAGATATCGCAGGCTACCACATCTGGAAGGTGCGAAGAAGATGAATTGACAGGAAGTGTACAATCCTTCCTGTAGAGCTGCTTGAAACTCATAAGAAATGAGAAAGCCATAGGAGAGATTCAACGCATCATAGATCAGTATCAACAGTATTCTTCCGTGAGCAATACGTAGCGTGTTGTTCATAATATTATGGGCCATACAAGAACAGGAAGAGAAATGAGACTCACAACACAAATTGGAGAGTTTGAAATGGATGAGGTACTCCTAGATTTAGGATTAGAGGTAAATGTTCTTACTAAGAAGACATGGGAACAGATGGGTAGCCCTAAGTTAGCCAGATCACCTATCCATCTGCGACTAGCCAATCAGCAGAGGGTATAGCCACTGGGTCGATTACCGCAAGTACCAGTTGATATTAACGGAGTTCACAGCTTTGCAAATTTTGAAGTCATAGAAATTATTGGCGATAGCAGACCATATCCAGCTTTATTAGGTATTGATTGGGCAATTGATAACATGGTTGTTATCGATTTGAAGAAAAAACAAATGACCTTTGAGGATAAGAAGATTCGATTCATCACACCGTTGGATCCTTTCCAGGGTCCTCGATACATTGAACCTATCAGAGCAGAGGAAGAGGTGCATAATATGGAGAGCTTCTATCAGATGACTACTAACCAGAGTGATTATATCAATCCCACCGCAGAAGGAAATAGCAGTTGGCGATGCGACAGCTCATGCGCATTGGATTCGGATGTTGGTTTAGAAAATTGGCAGAATAGACTTTACGAAGTCTCAGCTCACAGATGTGCATTTATGACTAAGTCACTGCAATGGATTGGAACAGAGACTAAGGATATCCCCCGTCGTTTGATGGCTTAGCAGATGTCAATGACTTTTTACAGCAGTTTGAGCAGGAAATCCCTCATGAGCAGAGGATGGCAGCTATTGACCTTGCAGTAAGAGCCACACCTACAAGATGGTGACATGCACATAAAGAAAATATCGCATCATGGGATGATTTTAAGAGATTGATGGTGATCAGATTCTCTAGTGACAATGACCGTTTCCAGCAGAAATATACAGGAGAAAGTGACCCTAGGTAACATATTAATATTTGTGAACAGAATTGGTCAGACATTCCAGAGGATGAATGGGTTCACCTATTCATTCACACTTTAGACACAGTCCCAAGGAACTGGTACACTGAGACAGAGTTGCGCAGAGGAATGATTACATGGCCAGTTATGATAGACATCTTTCTACTCACTTTCACTTTTGAATCTAAGTATCCAAGCATTGATCAGGCTCTAGAGACTATAAAGACTAAGATATTTGAGGACTGTACCCTACCAGTATATGCTCAACCTGATTGGGCCATCCAGTTACACTACTACATTTCGATCCAAAATCCGACGGAAAAATCCGACGGCACGTGGATTTCTCTTTTTAAACTTACCAAAAATCACAAGGATAATTTTTTTTTTTTGTAAATGTGGCCACAAGCGTCGGTGAAGCGACTGTTATTCTCATAAGCGTCGGTTAAGCGACGAAGAGTTAGTAAGCGTCGCTTAAGTGACGGCGCCTTTGATTGATCAACTATTTAACATGGAAAGCGCCATCGCATATCCGACGCTTAGGTTCATTTCCTACCCATTAGGCTAGTGGGTATCTATTGAAATCTTCTTTGTAATCCTTATGCCAAAGTTGACAACCAACTAGGGCCAACTAGGCCAAACACAATTCAAAAAAGCTAGATTTAATTGCGACAAGGATGAAAGATCATACACGATCTTAATACCATCAATAAAACCCTAACTAACAAAAAATTAGATGTCACCTAATTTGCAATATACACAATACAAAAGAGAAACCACCCATTTTCAATGTACACAGTAAAAAAGAGAATTTTCAATGTAAATAATACACAAAGAGAAACAACTCATTTTTCAATGTATACAATATACAAATGACAGATTATTTTTATTTTAGATGGATAGATTTTTTATTGTCACATATTTCTATAGACATGGATATATAAGCCTCGTATTGATACGTAATGTCAATACACTACCATGAATTAACAAAATCTCTATGAGTTGAAGTGACCATCAACGATATTCCTTTGTACCCTCCATTGTTCAAAATTTGAGTTGAAG
>LPNX010063298.1:64582-77701 GCA_001517045.1 Pseudotsuga menziesii | reverse complement strand
AATGACTATAAATAGACTGGATGGACTCCCAATTTAGACATGACTCCCGATTTAGACATATGACCAAATTTGGACAAGGGAGGATTAATAATCCTAACATATAGTGCTGTTATCGAGCTTCTATGGGGTGCCATTTCGCATGGTGTTCTCTCTCTTGAGGTACGTCTTGATTCAAAGTTAGTAGTGTCACAGCTAAACGGTTTGTACCATGTTAGAGATCCGACGTTATTGAGGAGATTCTTACGTTTGAGATTACTAGAACGACAATTTGAGAACATAACATATGTACACATTCCAAGAAATTTTAATCAAATTGCTGACTCATATGCTAACTATGTGTTAGATTGGCATTTGTTTCATTCATTATAAATTAATCATAAACACAATTTTTACACATGTAAATAAATAAGCCGATCACCATAAAAAAAAATTATATACATCAAAAATGTGGTAATACATAGTGTCATAATACAAAATTGGGGCTTTGAAAGCCACCATCATATACACGGTAGTACAAAACAGATACACTCCCAGGTGTCTAGTCCTGTGGAGGTGGATGAGGGTTGTGATCATGATATGTCACCACGGCTCTAGCTAGCCGTCGAAATAAACGCACCCATGCACGTGGTACACCCACCACCTGTCTCTGCATAGCCTCAGGCAAGTCCTCAACTTGCACCATGGGAATCCTGTGAGTCAGTCGCACAAAGTTGGTATGGATGCTTTGGAGTGTTCGCTACGCATCCACACCGGTGATATCGTCTCCTCTTCCCCTCCATCTATGACGTGGGAAGCCCTCTGGTCGCCGTGGTCCCACATCTGCACATGAATGGTAGATGTCACTATGTATTGTCACCCAAAAACATGTCTTTTTGATTCCATTAATCAAGAAAACACACAAAAAAATTAAATACTTCAAAATTTTTTAAAAAGAGTAAGGGTCGAGATTCGTTACCTATGTCTCCATATGCTGATCCTGGTGGTAATGGCATATCTGGGTCTCCCCGGAAATCTATCCCTGCATAAGGGTAGTCCTCTATGGCAACAATCTATCATCGCCACCATGGAAAAAATTCTGCTGGATAAGGGATGGCCACCCTACCACCCCCCAGTCTGCGCATTGCATCTTTCCAATGTCGTTGGGCCGGATCTCGAACCTCATGGAGAGGAAAATCCACTCTAGGGCTCAATCCTGGAACACGCTCGAAGAAAAACGTGCTCAAGATACTGCTGAACCAGAAGTTCCATATCCTACCTGCCTTGCACTCGCTGAGCTGATGTTTCATGTTGCTCAGTAGGGAAGTGCTCCAGTCATAGATGGTCGGTGTCATGCGCTCCACTGCATAGAACATCAGTGGCCAAGAGGCCTGATGGAGTGATGCTAAGCCTGCTATCCTACCCAGCGTCAGTAGTATGGCCTTTAGGCCCAGTACCTGTATAGCGTTGGTGGGGACTTGGCTCCCCACCTTCTCCGTCTCTGGGTAGTAGTACACTGCTATGTACTCGTCGATAGTCAACCCATGACCTGGCCCTACGCAGGCACAAAGGTTCACCATCTCACCTCGTCTGGATAGACTTGTGATAAAGTAGATATCCTCCACCTCAATGGTGAGGGACATGCCGTCTAGCCGGAAGGACTCTGAGTCCAGATCCCAATAGTCTACAAGCATCTGTAGTAGTCCTGGTTTGGCCCTCAAGCCTCCTAGGCACCAAAAATTGTAGAGTCCACATCTTCGTAGAGCTTCTTGAGCCATTCTGTCAGCCCTTACTGCTTCCTCTACATCACCATGCTCGCGTTCTCACCACTCTAGAACCATCCTGCATGAGAAGTTGACCAAAATGTCCATTAGATTCATAGAAATCCTTATGCGCGGCGTCATACGCGGCTGTTTTCAAAACAGCCGCGTATGTACGCGGTTCCTGGTCCCTTTTCCGCGTATAGCCAGCCCTATACGCGGAAAAATCCTCGATACCCGCGTGGCCCGTAGTGCTCATGTAATTTTGGCCTTTAAAAATTCATTTGACCATGAAAAATTATAAAAATTGTATTGAAATACAAGCTGAGAACATGAGTAAGTACCTGGAAGAATCGGTTGTGAATTCCGCCGACTGGATCTTCTGGAATTTGCAGTTGAATATTAGAGCTCAAATGGGTAAAAGTTTCAAATGATTTATATTTTTTACTATTTATAGAAAATTTTTCAAATATTTGAAAATTTTTACCCCCTTTCTTATAGTTTTGACCGTTTCTAACCTTTTTGGACCGTCTCTGACCTAATCTGTGATGTAGATGACCGTTTTCAGCGCTGTTTCAGCCTTTGGATTGACCCGTTCGTACTGATCTCAGGTATAACGTCTATACTGGCATATAGGTTAGGTTCACCACCACTTGCATTTTTCATGATCTTATGACCATATCACTATATCCTTAGGTATGAACCCACTCTATTATGTCACGGAACCTTCTTGCTGCTATAGAAGTTGCATGATATGAGTGGTAGAGACTCACCCTACATGGGTACCCTAGTTAGCGCCTTATTTGCATTTGGTTCCCATGCTGATGTTTCCCCCTTTAGGGTGTGGGAGTCCGTTGTATAGTATCTCCATGACATTTAGCAAGAGCCTCATACTCCTCTTGATCTTATGCTGGCCTGTTTCCCCCCAGACTCCCCTTTGTATCAAGTTGTGGATGCATTATCATGCACTTTTCCTGTCTTATTGAGCTTTATGCCGGCTCCCCTGACATTGCATTTCAGCCATATATCCCGAGCTTGTCTCATGTCTAGCCATGTAGAGCCTTTATTTATATCTTTCGCAGCTTGATTCCCTTTTACCGGGAGAGGATTTTCCCCCGAGTGTCGATATCCTACACATGTATCCTTGCATTGAGCATAGGTATGTTCCACTGCTTGGAACTAGTTGTTTTCCCTAAATGACACTCATCTCCTCCTAGTTTGTAACTATAAAGCTAGTTTATTCTTTTTTCAAGATTTTCAAATAACTGAAAAAGACCAAAAAAATCAAAAAACCAAAAAGCCGAACAAGAAAAGATATTATCTTTGGTAGCTGTCGAGTCGTGTCGCCTTTGAATAGAGCACTGTATATCACATCCATTGGTTGGGTTATAGTTTGACTTTAGGAGCTGTACTCGTTACATGAGTTTTATCTCCACCGACTGGTTAAGCTTCCAGTCCCTATGGAGCCTCTATTGATGCCTCCTGCGTCATAGAGATGTCCCAGTTTGTATATCGAGTCTATGCTGCCTTCATTCAGTCACCATACGCCGTTATGATCTTGTTCGAAGGAAGTTGAAACCTGAGTCGGCCATTCCTCAGTTATCTTGACTTTGCATGTCGGCCATTCCCGGTACAGTTACTGGTTCGTGCACTTTATGATCGAGTTCTTCCATATTATACAGCCTTGCTGAGTACCTCGTGTTGGATGATGGGGGATGCCCTAATGCCCTCCTTCCAGTGGATTTCATCCCATCGACTTCAGATAATTTATTCTGGGATTGGAGTCTAGAGTCATTTTGAGTGCCTTGAGACTTGCAGTCATCAGTGGCAGGTTCTCTCGCCATTGACAGTTTTGGGAATACATCGATGTCCCCTGATCGATTTATTCTCTCAAGTCTTCGACCTCAACACATTTATTCACACTTGTTAGTTTGCACTCTAGTACCTTGATTCCCATGTTCATAATTGGTGGGTGATCTCGCGTCTATTAACGGTATACATCAATGACCGGTAATCAAATGATGGACTACTATGTTCGACCTCGACACCTCTATTTGCATAGAAGGACATGTACTCATAGCGGTTTGTGTAGAAGACCTTCCATATTGGTGGCATCCACTATATGCTACCTCCTTGATCGTGCCAGTGTTCATGAGATTTCAGTTCTCGTGACTTGTTCCAGTATATGTCAGACATTTCCAGCCACTATGGAGACCTTGATTTGTTATATATCTTCAGCCTTTGTGGAGATCATTGTACTTTGTATATCTTCATCATGGAGATTCTGATCTATGTATATTGTACGTGGCGATGACCACATGTGTTCTATCATGTTTCATGCCTATTCATGGCCATTGTACTCTTATGTATCCAGGACTGCTAGATGTATTTGCAGTTATATGCAGAGTTGTATTATGGTATTATGCTGATTGGGTGGCTAGTCTTCCATTTGGGTACCTTCATCACTTCACTTCTGGGATGGAATTTAATGTATTTCGGCCATCGTATAACCCCTCTGATCTCATACATTAGGGGGCATCTGTTATAGCGGATTTCACCACACTAGGTGAATCACACATTGTATGGCCTTCCCCTGTCCCGCTGCAGACTCATTATTCCTTATGGATCATTTGTTGTCTTTTGATGTATCATTGACCATCCCTAAAAACATTAGAAAAATGATATATGCAGCCTTTTCCCCGATAACCGCGTACATACGCGGGTATTCCCTCTATAGTCGCGTACATCGGGATGTGTGCATAATCCAAAACTGTTGGAGCGTTCCTTGACTTGAATCCGACTCATATGACTCCTGTCCTTCCATATGCCTTGAGATCGCACGGATTCGACCTTTTAGTATCCGTTTGAAAAGCTATATAAGGAACCATTGAGACATTGAAAGCATAAGAGAGAATTGAGAGTATCAAAACTATAGTCCATTATTGCCAGAACTATACTTGAGTCTGCATCCCTTTGTCCCTTTGGAGCACTGTTGTGTTCTTCCCAAGATTGCCTTTTGCTAGTAAGCTTGCTATCGGAGTGATGGAGGATTGAGGTGGTGGAGGCCCAAGTGGGGGATTCAGTTTCTTCGGTTCGCAGACGTGCTGTCAGAGGTTGTCACTTGTAATCTCTGATTCATATTAATAGAAATATCTTCTCCTGTCCAGTAATGTTTATTTGAATGAATGTTGTATCCATTGGAATATGTCAAATGCTTATACATTATTGATTATATATGCTAGAATAGATCTAACACCATGAAATATAGTATGCTTGTATTGTTTACTTGTTGTTGAGGACGTGCTATAACAATCCAAGCTGAAGATTGGAAAGCTCAACGGGGATCTACTTCAACCGTCCGGAATAAGGTACGAGGTTCGATCCTTTAGTGTTAGATTGTTTTATTTCTATTTCATATAGGGAAAGATTGATTTCTGGAGTCTAGCTGTCTGTTGTGGTACCCCAAGCCATAGGAATTTCTCTCCGTAACATCATGACGAGTGTAGCTGAAATGCGGGCATCCTCCTCTGCAACCCTAGTTGAAACACAGTCATCCACAGATGATAAGGTAACAGTAAAAAAATTCCAGGAGAAATATGATGCATGGAGAGATGCAAAGATGTGGGCACAAGGTATGGAAACTATCCTGAGGAAAGCAGTCGAATTTTTGTGGGGAATGTTTAGTTATGTTGATGAGGAGATAAATGAGGCAATTTTAAAATATGATGTTGGGAATACGAAACTCATAATTTTTGGGAAGTGGGTATACCTCAACCCTGATTTGGTTTCCCGAGCTACAAGTATTCCACGTAGAGGGGGAGCAATTTTAAGCTCAAGGAAAACCCCCGGATAGGAGAAGAAACAAATGGCCAGTAAAATTTGTGGGCGAGAAGTAAATGTTTCGAGGAATGGTTTAAAAATGGAAGATGTCCCTCCCGGAATATACAAAACTTTGATTCAGGTTGTCCTTAAGATGATTCTAAATCATCACACAGATGGCATTTCAGGTGAATGTATGCGGGTAGTGATACATTGGGTGGAAGATATACCTGTAGATATTCCTTATCTACTCACTAAGAAACTCCACTCTGCCTTGCAAGAGAGCCAATTAAGGAATGTTAAATTTAGATTCTTGGGCACACTTCAAAAAATTATTGATTTATGTTGACCCCATGCTTTTTAGAATAATCAGCCCATAGTTACCTACCTTAGACATTAATCTAACAATTTTTGTCTTATTACGTAGTTTCCTAGATTCCATTCTATGCTAGTTTCCTTCTACAAGTCTTAGAAGTCAACACATGCTAAAAATGAGTCATGGAGTGCTTGGGAACCATCCTGGAAACCCAATTTAGCATGTCTTATTTATTCCAGATCCTCCAAAGTGCATATCTACTTTTTCTGAAACGCTGCCTTGTTTTATTCTGATTTAAGGAAAAAGGAAAAGCTAGACTAGGTTTAGTTGACTTGTTTTTTTCCCACATCACCCTCCCTCATTTTCTCCAAATAAAAGCATGTATGAGTTTTCTTTCCATCCCTCTTTATCTTTCCCACTTGACTTAGCAAATTCGTGAGCATCTTCATAGATTTGGAAACTGCTATATGCACCTATGGGGGATTTGACTAGATTTAGTAATCCTACATTTTGATTATTTCGAATGGAATATTTATGCATTTGATTCTCTCATGTAATGATGTATTGTAGTAGCCTATTACTTCACAAGCTTGGCTATTGTACACTTATTGAATACAGATTAGTGTTATGATCCAATTTCAGTCTCCTTTGGTGTGAATTTTGCATGTTTGATTAGCAATTTTGTGAGTGTAATTGTTCTATCTCTTGGGTTCAATTTCCACATGGTATCAAATCCTTTGTATATCAATTTATCTCCTTCCTTATTTCTATTTCAGGTTCGACATCTTTACTGGGAACGCATTCTGCTGACTGGAGGGCACAGTTTCTGAGCTATGGACTAATCTCAGAAGATCATCTTGACTCCATTCAATTTATTTGAGTGGAAAGTTGAGATGGATATTTTTTTGAGAGAAAAAGGTCTCTACAAGGTTACTATGGCAACTAAGGTAGAGCCCAATGCAACTGTAGAGAAAATTAAATGGCACAACAAGAGGGATGAGGCCTATGGTCTTTTGTGTCTGAGCATTTCAAGAGACCTCCTCTTCCATCTTGATGGATTGAAATCACCCAATGAAGTGTGGGAGAATCTAGAAGATATTTTTGGAAAGAAAGATGAGATGAGAGGACATCAAATTGAGAATGAACTAATCTCCTTGAGTCCCAGTAGCTTTGAATCATTGCAACTCTACCTTTCCAAGTTTAAGGCCCATGTTTTGCAATTGAAATAGTGTGGGATCGAAAAGAAGGAAGAGAAACTAGTTTTTTCCATACTCTCTAAGCTTGGTCCTGACTATTCAGTGTTTTTTTTTACCTTCCATGCCACCAAGTTGACATCTCGAGCCTGGAAGATGCCTAGGCTTGCAGAGTTCATGGAATCCCTCACACAAGAGCAAGATAAATTGGTGATGATGGGCACCATCAAACCTTCCAAAGACCAAGATTTGGTTGCTGGATATTCAAGTGTGGATTCAAAAATAAAGAAAAAACCTAAAAAACCACCTGAGAAAAAAAGAGACAAGGACAAGTCTCAAGAGGAGCCCCAAGGTTCCAAGAATAACTCCTAGAAGAAGAAGAACAAAGGAGAAATGAGCAAGTGTGCATACTGCAGTAAGGTCTATCATCCTGAGAGCTCTTGTATGAAGAAGAAAATTGACATGTTGACCCAACTCCTGGAGAAGAATAACATCTCCCTTCCTAATTTCTCAAAGAAGAGGGAAGGAGGATTAAATTCAGAGGACAGAGAGAGACTACATGCCTTAGTTGCTGGCACATCAAGCTCACCTAGCTTCATCATAGACTCTGGAGCTTCCAAATTTAGAGGACAGAGAGAGAGTACATTCCTTAGTTGCTAGCACATCAAGTTCACCTAGCTTCATCATAGACTCTGGAGCTTCTAGACATATGGTTTCAAAAAAAGAGACATTCTCCTCTCTTGACATGTCGAAAGGTCCACCAATAGTTTTGGGAGATGACTCTCTCACTAACAGTTTGGGGAAGGGAAGGATTGATCTTGACCATGGTAAGTTCAATAATGTGTTGTATGTTCCAGGTCTTGCCTCTAATCTATTGTCAGTGTATCAAATGACTCATAATGGGTCTCTAAAGAAAGTCATCTTCTCCCCTAATGATGTTGAAATCACTGAGATTTCAAATGGTAAAGTCATAGAAAAAGGTGTTGTATATCACACTTCGAAGGTATACAAGTTTTCCCATTTTCTACCCTACTCAAACCCCTCTGCTCTTCTGATTCATGCTAATGAAGCAAGAAAGATTTGGCATGAAATATTTGGCCATCTTAACTACAAGTATATTTATTATTTGAGTGAAAACAATATGTTCATAGGGTTACCAAATATCAATTTTTCTAAGGGAGTCTATCAAGGTTGTATCCTAGGAAAACACCCAGAGCACAAGTATCAGAAAGCTAGTCATGAGAGAACCTCTGCACCTCTTGAGCTGATCCAAAGTGAAATTTCTGGTCCATTCCCTCATATTTCCATGAGTCAAGCCAAATATGCACTGACCTTCATAGATGAATTTTCCAGGTATTGTTGGGTTCACTTCCTAAAGCATAAGTCTGAAGTTTTTGACCTCTTCAAAGTCTTTAGAGCCTTGGTTGAAAAATAGTCTAAGAGGAAACTCAAGATCCTCATATCTGACAATGGTGGTGAGTATGTCAAGTCTGATTTCATTCAGTATTGTAAGTATGTAGGTATTCAAATGTAGCATTCAATCCCTTACACACCACAACAAAATGGTGTTGCTGAGAGAAAGAACATATCACTGAAGGATATGGCAACTTGCATGATGGAGGCTACGACTTTGCCACCAAAGTTTTGGTCCGAGGCCACAAACTGTGAATCCTACATCCATAATAGGGTGCCTCATAATCAGATTGATGGTATGACTCATTTCAAATCTTGGAGTGGGCACAATCCAGATGTGACCCATTTCGGGATTTTTGGCTCAAAGGCTTGGGCTAGAATTCCAACTGAAAAGAGGAAGGATTTGCATCCCCAAAGCCAAGAGTGCCTTTTTTTGGGGTATTCTGAAGATTCAAAAGGGTACAAGCTGATCAACTTGAGCACTAACAAATCCTTCATTGAAAGAAGTGTTCAGTTCCAAGAAGAGCCTTTAGTAGCAGTTGAAGTTGGAGAGTCTTCTCACCACCTAATCCATTGATTGTAAGTGAAGAGACTAATGAGTTTGATGGCTCTAATATTTCTGATAATTATTATTTTATTTCAGATCCTAAAAGTCCTACAATACCAAAATGGGTAGCAAATACCATTCATGCAGCTGGGGAACTAGCTGGAAATCCTAGTGACACTAGGAGGACTAGATCTCAATTTGAGAGTGCCCTTTGTGTGAAAGATCCTCTATTTGCTGAGAAGGGCTATCTGATGGTTGAATCAAATCCATATACATATTAATATGCAGCACATGATCCAATATGGAAAACATACATGAAAGAAGAATTCATCTTGCTCCAGAAGAACAACACTTGGGAACTGGTTGATCTTCCCCCAAGGAGGAAGCTAGTTCAATGTAAGTGGGTTTTCAAGACTAATTTTGCTGCTGATGGTTCACCTTTGAAATATAAGGAAATATTGGTAGCCAAGGGCTACTCACAAGTACATGGTATTGACTACAATGAAACCTTTGCACTAGTGGCAAGGATGGATTCCATAAGGCTAGCTATAACCATTGCAGCTTCGAAGCAGTGGGAGGTACATCACGTGGATGTGAAGTGTAATTTCCTAAATGGAGATCTCACTGAAGATATTTACATGTATAAAACTAAAGGGTTTGTTTCTAATCCATCTTTAGTGTGTAGGTTAAAGAAATCATTGTATGGGCTCAAGCAAGCCCCCAGGGCTTGGTATGCCAAGATTGATGGATTTTTTCTATCACTGAGTTTTGTTCGATGCAAGTCTGATCCTAATGTTTATATGAAGCTGATTCATGGTTCTTTGATGATTATTTTCTTGTATGTGGATGAATTTCTGATTACAGGAAGTTCAAAGAAAGAGATTGCCTCCTTGAAGGATACAATGAACCATGCATTTTCTATGACATATTTGGGATTGTTGAGCCAATTCTTGGGTCTTGAAATTGCTCAATCCCAAAATGGAATCAAAGTACATCAGTCCAAGTATGATTTGTATTTTCTGAACAAGTTCAACATGAAATATTGCAATCCAAGCAAGACTCCCTTCCTTTCAGAAGTTAAGCTTGAAGAAGCAGGTTCTTCTCCTATGGTAAATAATAAACTGTATAGGGAGTTGATTGGGTGTTTGCTTTATCTTAAACACACTCGACCTGATATATCTTATGTAGTTAGTGTGGCTTCAAGATACATGGATCAGCCTCATGATATCCACTTGAGAGCAGCCAAAAGGATCCTAAACTTTGTTCAAGGAACAAGAACTCATGGGATCTTCTACAAAGCAAAATCTGATCTTGATTTGATTGGGTTTACTGACAGTGATTGGGCAGGTGACAACACAGAATGAAATTATACATCAAGATATGTGTTCATGATTGTAGAAGGACCAATCAGCTGGTCAAGCAAGAAGCAGAGTGTCATAACACTCTCATCTACAGAAGCAGAGTATAGAGGAGTTGTAAATGCAGCAACACAATGTTTGTGGTTGCAGGGGATACTTGGAGAATGTGGTTTCAAATCATAGTTTTCAACCATTATCTACTATGATAATTAGAGCACCATTCGAGTCTGCAATGATACAGTTCAAAGACAATGAACCAAGAACATTGAGATCCATATGCACTACATCGGGAAGCTTGTGCATGATAGCACGATTGATCTACTCTTTTGTACATCTTGAGAACAAGTAGTAGAGATCTTGACCAAATTTTTTTGTGAGAAGACCTTTAGAAATATCAAATCACTATTGGGGATTTCTAATCATTCTGTGAAGCATGATTGATGACAAGATTTCCAAAATTTTGTTTTTTCTGTCCATGTTTAAGGGAGTATTTTCCCACTGGGTTTTTGCCTCTTTCCTTGGTTGTATGGACAAGCAGTATGTAAAGGGTGACTAAGCATTGTTGCTAGGCCCTATAGTTTTCTGATATTTACTCATAAATTCAAGCTTAAGGGGGGGTTTTAGAATAATCAACCCATAGTTACCTACCTTAGACATTAATTTGCCAATTTTTGTCTTATTACCTAGTTTCCTAGATTCCATTCTATGCTAGTTGCCTTATACAAGTCCTAGAAGTCAACACATGATAAAACTGAGTCATGGAGCACTTTAGTAACATACTAGAAACCTAATTTATCATTTCTTATTTATTACAGATCCTCCAAAGTGCATATTTTCTTTTTTCTGAAAAGTTGCCTTGTTTTATTCTGATTTAAGGCAAAAGGAAAAGATAGACTAGGTGTAGTTGACTTGTTTTTTTCCGACGTCATCCTCCCTCATTTTCTCCAAATAAAAGCATGTATGAGTTTTCTTTCCATCCCTCTTTATCTTTCCCACTTGACTTAGAAAATTCGTGAGCATCTTCATATATTTGAAAACTGCTTTATGCACCTATGGGGGATTTGACTAGATTTAGTAAGCCTACTTTTTTACTATTTCGAATGGCATCTTTATGCATTTTATTCTCTCATGTAATGATATATTGAAGCATGCTGTTACTTCACAAGGTTTTCTATTTTACACTTATTGAATATAGATTAGTGTTATGCTCCAATTTCAGTCTCCTTTGGTGTGAATTTTTCAAGTTTGATTAGCAATTTTGTGAGTGTAATTGTTCTATCTCTTGGGTTAAATTTCCACAATTCTATTAAAACAGAGATTGGTGATATAAACCAGCATGGAAAAATATCTTTTCCAAAACCACATGTTCATAAAACATACGTTAAGAAACGTAAAAGCAGGGAACATAACGAGGAATTGCCAGTACAGTCTCCTCACCATAACAAGGAATTAGTACAATATCCTGAGTACCATGGCGAGCAAAATAGTTCAATATCTCAGTAAAACACTCTGCTCTCAGTAGTATGATCTTCAGCTTAGAATCTACAACTAGATCAATCAGCAGTTATCCCCTCAAACACTTTCCAAATTTCCCTTCCATTGAATTTCTCTGAAGTACAATCATTCACCCTGAATGATCACTTCTCTAGAATGAGCAGCCTTAGCTCTCTTCATTGGGAATTTTTATAAAGATTGCCTAGGTCTTTTGGGTCATTTTTCATTAATTGAGCCACCTGATTTGATTCCACTTTCTTGGGGAATCATGACCACAAATGTAGGGAGGTTGCCACCTGCAACAGTTGGAAGTGGTTTGAGGATGTTGCCACATGCCAGTTTGCTCTCCACCCAGTCTCCTCCATCAATTGACCAGTAAACACTCTTTTAACAGCTCTCCTAAGTTGTTGTCTCCTCCTTTATTTATTTATAATAAAATATTTAGAATTTACATTAAATATCCTTGACCCCAATGGGTCTTCAATTACAACTTAGCATAAAATTTAACATATTGTTCTTCAAATAATATAAAATTGTTTTTTGCAAAATTGGGGGATGTGACAGGAGCAAATTAGGGTTTTACTTTTCCATAGTTCTGTCCAACCAAATGCTTTGAATTTGATCCCTAACTTCAATTTTAGGGAGGATATCAATCCAGGCCTGGCCTCACTGAAAAATTCCACTTCTGTGAAAAGACCTAATTTCCGGTAGTAGAGTCAGGTCCAAAACTGAAAAACCTCAGAATTGGATTCTGCTTCGACAGAAAGATGCGACCTAAGGAGGAGAGTTATTCCAACCTTATTTTTCTGAAAATATGTGGAGAGAGATCCACAAAGTAGGAAGCCCTAGTTCCCGCAGCTGTACAGTGTCTTGTTCTCAGGTTAGCTCTAATACCATGTTAGATTTTTAACATTAAGATAGCATAACATTAGGATATTTAACTGAGAGAACAACAAGCAACACAATCAAACACAAAAGACACTGAACATAGTGTTTTTCCTCGGGGAAATCATAAATGGAGAAAACCCCACAAATTCCTCAGAGATAGAATTAGCACCAAAAGTAAAACCCCAAAACAGTAAGATGATCTCCTGACAACAGTAACCTCTTTCTTCCTTGCCCCAGTGTCTTTCTCTTCCTCAGCTATGCGCTACAACTGAGTGTGGATGAGTGTATGATAAATAGAGAGGCCAACTCTCTATTTATACTAATTCCTGACATGACTAAAACCCTACTAGGTCCA
>LPNX010063298.1:18302-64540 GCA_001517045.1 Pseudotsuga menziesii | reverse complement strand
CCCCGGAACTGCGGGGACTTTAACCCTTAGACAATAGGAGGGTTACCCACAATGACTTGACATGACTTGTTTACATTATAGATCCTCTCGATAGGAACATTGGGGCATGAAATGACACAAGTACATCCCAGAATAAACATCAGGTTATAATACATAATAAATATAAGTGAATACATCCGAAGTTACAAATACATCATCAGGGCATTCTCTTAAGGCTGCTGGGACCAATTTTTACTAAGGCTGTTGGGACCAATTCTTCCTTAAATATATGTTGTAGTTTGGTGAGGCAAGTGAGATGGTTGTATGCTCCATACAACACTCTAGAGACTCACATTCTCAATACAGTTTTCACACCATCCTATGAGGCATGGCAGGAATTTCCTTAAGGCCACTTGGGAAGATTTAACACCAATTCCATACTTCGACAAATTTCTCCATTTGGTCTAATCTGCCTAAAACACCCTTTTGGAAGGTCCATAATTGTTTCCTCATCCAGTTCCAATCAAATATGAATACATGTTCAAGTAGGCCGAAGACCAATCTACAAGACCCCCATGTGTTACGGGCATTTACTCTAACCCATAATTTAGGGCGGGCATCTTTCTGAGGCTACTTGGCCATTTTTGCATCCACCGGTGAAACACCCTTTTTTGGAAACCCTGTATCTTTCTCCTCAAGAAAAATTAAAGAAAACTCAAATCATGAATATGTATCCAGACCAACTAGCCATAGGACAGTACCATGGTGCGGGCATTCTTCTCAAACCATGAATTGTGGCGAGCATTCTCTTAAGGATGCTGGGACCAATTTTGACTAAGGCTGTTGGGACCAATTCTTCCTTAAATATATGTTGTAGTTTGGTGAGGCAAGTGAGATGGTTGTATGCTCCATACAACACTCTAGAGACTCGCATTCTCAATACATTTTTCACACAATCCTATGAGGCATGGCAGGCATTTCCTTAAGGCCACTTGGGTAGATTTAACACCAATTCCATACTTAGACAAATTTCTCAATTTGGTCTAATATGCGTAAAACACCCTTTTGGCAGGTCCATAATTGTTTGTTCATCCACTTTGAAGCCAACATGAAGACATGGTCAGGTAGGCCGAAGACCAATCTACAAGACCCCCATGTGTTGCAGGCATTTACTCCAACCCATAATTTAGGGCAGGCATCTTTCTGAGGATACTTAGCCATTTTTGCATCCACTGGTGAAAAACCCTATTTTTGCTTCCATGATTCATTCTTGTTCACGACGTGGTGTCTACGCTATCTTTCTTACACAACTCAAGTTGGCTCAAGTAAGTGATTTTATTTTCCTTATGATAATTGTAAATTGTAATGTGTAACCCTGATATATTTTCTTTGGCTTTTGGCTTTTATGACTTTATCTATGAATATGAGGGTTGTTGTTATGCATCCCCAAGTTCTATTTTTCATCCTTACATCCATGTGATATACAATGAGTAATGCTAATTGAATATATACATATCAACAACAACCACAAGCCCCATTATCATGATAAAGATGTGGGAAACTCAATGTATGAAAATGGAAACCACTTGTAACTCAATAGGCATGCAGTATGATAATTGGTGGCTAATTCAGAGAGGGTTGCCTCACTATTTACAAAGTTTTCATTTGCAAGATATTCATTCAAAGACAAGTCAGAAGGTCAGATTTATGAATAGAACAAGTTTGTTTTTTATAAAGTCTGGTGGGACGATCATGGAGGGGACCATTGGGCAATGGATTCAACAATCCAGTATGAAATATGTTGTAGGAGGTAAGGAATCATGAAATTTTATGGATAGAGGAAAGGTAGTCATCCATCCTTCAATCTGGAGATATTTAGCAGGTGATTAGTAGACAAGAGAAAACAATCCATCACACAGAGCACCTAACCAGGGTGAATTCTGCATGACTTAATAAGAAAATGTTCGAAAATGCTTGAACAATGTGCCGAGAGCATACAACACAAATTATGGACCATATACAGTAATGCTCAAACATGAAAATAAAATACAAAATGGAATGAAAAAAAGAATAAACATTCACGTAAAGAAGTTACTTATTGAAGAAAAAGATGACACATGAGGATTCTCTTCCATGAAAGGATTATCATTCCTCTGCAATTTTATTCATATCTGGATAGCTTGAAACATGTTACAATGGACAACCTCTGATCTTGAAAATTCCCAACCCTTCTCCCCTCTGTGGGGATCAATTTATACTATCTCTGTCCCAGAGGCTAATCCTCGAAACATGACATGAAACTGTTTACACTAGTCATAATCAACTACTAACAACTTAGAGCGTGGTACTACTGCAACGATTTACATATATTAAAACAGAAATTATATATGGACCACTGGGATCGACCACTCATCTGTCTATCGAATCAGCAATGTGTCCTTCCCTAGGTGTGTGTTTTGTGCTCAAAGGAACCTTTCTGCATGGTTTCTAGAATAGCAAAGGAGTTTATATCCTTTCCATGCCTTTCCTTTTCTACAACCCCCCTCTATCCTGGTAATACTGTTGTATGAGGGGACTTGGAGAAGGGCAGCTTTGTACTCCCCACCTCCCATGGCATGGGTTCTCCTATAGGTCATATAGTGGGGGGTGTCTTCCACCTCCTCACCACCTCAGATAAAGTTAGCAAGTGGATTTCACAAACGAGGCGATGAATACTTTGGACACCTACCACCCCAGCACGAGTATTAGCTCCGACTGGTTTCTGCTGAACATAGTCACCATGTACTGGGACTTTGGAAGCTATGACCTCTTCCGAGGTTTCTGGGGAGACACTCCCAGGATAGGAAAATCCAGGCACCACGCAGCCGGAGGTACAACTATCTAGAAACATTCAAAGTGCTTCACATCTAGGCCCCAATGGTGGGCGCTTTCCTGGTATGAAAAACCAGGGCGATAGATGAGAATGGAATCAAGCTCACCAACCATCAACACCTCGATACTGACAAGATTCTCAAAGCATATTGCCATTTCAACTCTTTCAGAATTCTCAAAATATCTTAGCAGAATAACACTTCGAGCATTGTCTCTAATTACTGATTCATCTTATGCATCTTAATCGTCCTGGGAATTAAAGGTGGTGTTTATATAGGGTAATGAAGATGAATATGGATACAGAGATGACTATTCATCATAATGGCAGTGCGAGTGGACATGTTGGTAGGGATATCTATTTTTTGCTGAGAATCTAGTCATGCCGCCTCCTTTGATGATGCATTCCTATCCACATAGATCGCGGTGTTTGGACGTGACATTATTTTCCTTTTCACTTACGCTAACGGTGGTGTTTGGAATGGTTTCAACTAGACGTATCCCTTTGCTTCATGTAGAGGCCAGGTTCGTCGCTTCAAAGATCTGAACTTCATGATCTCTCATTGTTTTCTACACATGCCACGTGCTGGATCTCTAGAGTTGGGAAGGCTGGTGAATCGGTGATGCTTTGGACATGATCTTCACCTAAGGCATGTCACAAATGGCATCGAGGGATATGATTATTGGTCAACTAGTAAGTGAGGACATCCTTTCTGTACCAGACCTGACCAAGACACCACCTTTACCAGGTTGAACGGATCCAGACTCGTCCAGATTCACCGGGGATCAAATTTGAAGGGCAAGTCTCATTTTACTTTGAAGGGATGTGAGAAATTGAACCCTTCAATGTTGACATTTAAAAATAAATCATTCTTTTCATTTGAAAATTTAAGTGTTAAGAAAAATTTCATTATTTATTAAGAACATTGTATAGAAAAAAAATGGCAATAAGAAGAAATCCCAAGTGATTCAACATTTACATGGAATTAGTGAGGTAAACCATGAACATATGATTTATCACTTCCAGATTCTTTTTATGGGGATTACTGAAGAGTTAGTATAGAGGAGGAGAGACTAAAATACAGGTTGAGAATGAAGAACATGTAACGGTGATGGAAGATGAGATTGGGAAAAAGCCCATTTAAAAAGAGATTGATGCACTTTTTTTGTTAATGTGAACATATCCATAACCATTAGGAGTAATGGTTTTTTGTATTCCATGTTTTTTGGCCTATTTATTTTTTGAAGGGAAATGTTTGTTTCCTATCATGCTAAAGTGATTAGAGTCATTGAGAACTACTCACAACCTTATCTTAATGCATAATATGAAATTATGGGTGAAAGTAGGCTCATGGGGTACTAAAGCTTATTTCTGTCTAGAATTGTTTTGAGAATAGCTCCACTATTAGAACTACTATGTTACAAGGAAAAAAGAGATCGGGCATCAAATCCCTAACATTAATAAAAAAAATTAAAAGATGATGTTTGTCCAGTGCCAACGTGTCCACCTAAAACTAGTGTACTTCTAACATTGTACATCCCTGGGAGATTTAAAATTCTTGATCCTTGTTGTGACCACTTGATCGTTTCCATAACCAATGATTTAAATAAACAACATAAAAGTAAAAAAATTAGAAGAATAACTTTTCCATGAAATTTTACCTTACCTGTTTTGAAATGAACTTTTCTACATGCTATTAAAAGCATTGTATTATTATCTTTCCAGCTAAATAAGTTTTTTAGGATCCACATTTCCATTAATGGCAAAACAAAGTTACAAATACAACAAAAAAGATAATTGATATGTTTGTCCATATGGACACACTTCATGAGTAACTAGCCATTCAGTTTCAAACTCCACCTAATCCCTAAGCATCGTCTTCACCATAATAAACCTAAGTATTATAAGACTTGAAAATTTATATTTCAAACTTTAGTATTGAGTCTACTAACATATAGATGTCAAAAGAGAGGGATTGATAGGGATTCTCATTTCTCTTTTCAAAACTCGGTGCATATAATTATTATTCAAACACTTTGAAAAAAGTACCCTTCAAACTTCATTGTGGATCTTACTAGTATTTGGATCTCACACGAGAAGAAGTTTGAGAGGGATTCCCCACTTATCTTTTCAAATTTTCATCTTATATTTATGTCAAAAGGTTAGACAAAAAACAAGGACTATTATATACTATAATCTCTTTGTGAACCTTACATATTCAAAAATGTTATTTTGACAAAAAACATATTTACAATCTCTTCTCTTAAATTCTAGGTTGATAGGTTTGAGGAGTGGTATCCAAGGTAATTGTAGACTCCATTTGATATGTCAACATTACGAACCTTTATCAAGGTTCATCATCAAGACAATGAGTCGATTTGAGTAACGGATAAATATTTATTAGTATATCTTTAACAACACATTTCAAGAGAAAATTAGGAAATTGACAATGTCGACTATATAACTAAGACCAAACCCAAACCCTAAAAATGTTAAGCTAGATAATAAGGAAGTCTAAGTTGTGATTAAAACAAACACCCTAAATATAGAGAAACATGCAGATACATCATTATTATTATTCTATCCAATGAAATTGCATACATATATAAAGTAGTCTCTACTCTCCCGATCCATAGAGAATATAGTTTATTGAACTTAGATAAGGGACAACTCTGTCGGGTCGGTGAAAAAGTCGGTAATTAGGTCATTGATAAAATAAGCCATTGGAATTTGGAAGGAAATTTGAATGGAGGATTGATTTCTCTCTATGGCATCTCTTTTGTTCAAGTGTGTTGCACCTACCTAAAAGAAAAACCCTAGAATGTAAACCTGATGCTTTCAGGAAACAACTGTTTTTATCAACCCTAAATTCAACAACTATTTTTAGTTTTGAATCATGTCCTCCCCATACACTAAGTTCAAAGTGATAAAAAAAATTCCCCAATTTTAGGTGGATTATGGCAAGTCTCTAACGTGTCCGTAGACTTTTAGAGATCATTATTTGTTTTGAGGGCACTTAGCGCGCAAATCAGAGAGCCCACGGAAGGAAGAGGAGGAAGAACAAGAGGACTCAAGTCAAAAGGTGAGGTGAGTGAGGAGGGGAGACATAATAGGGGAGATCAACACTATCAACCTACAGAGCTTGATTTGGGGAGATCAATATCAACTGTCGATCGCTAAACTACCTTCATCGGGACTGCTCAACCTTGAAAACTTTAACATTCTGCTAACCCTTTTTCATCTGAATGAGTGAGAAACTTCTGATCATAGAATGCTTCTCACCCATTGATCTACCCAACATCTTGTTCTGACCGTAGATCTTCGTAGCCCCTACCACTTTCTGGCGATCAACCGTAGATGTTGATTAGGAAGAGGGAGATGATGATGATGATGGTGATGATGATGATGATGCTTATGAAGATGATGATGATGATGATCGATGATGTTGGTGGTGATGACGATGACAAGAATGATGATGATGATGATGATGATGAGGGTGAGGATGAGGATGATGAGGATGAGGATGAGGATGATAAGGATGATGATGGTGTCTAGGATGAGGATGATGAATATGATGATCATGATTATCATGATTATCATGATGATGATTAGGATGATGATGATGATGAAGATGAAGATTATGATGATGGTGACAGTGATGATGATGATGAAGATGTGATGAAAATATCTTTACCTTGGTCTTCACTAAATTGTTATGAGATTCACCAACATTATAATAGAATGGTTATGAGTGATTATTCACTCCTATAAAGAATGCACTTTATGGAACTACCAAACTGCTTAGTTTGGATCTTCCTCTTTTAATATCTTTACCTTGGTCTTCACTAAATTGTTCTGAGATTCGCCAACATTATAATAGAATGGTTATGAGTGACTATTCACTCCTATAAAAAATGCACTTTATGGAACTACCAAACTGCTCATTTTGGATCTTCATGTGCACAAATCTAAGAACAGGAGGCTTCACAGGGCCCAAAAAGTTGTATTTTTTTTACTACTTTCTCGGATCATATTGAATTGTCAGATTAGTCCTTGGAATGGGTGTTAGGAGCAATCCTTAATTTTTCACTCGACCGGTTTCTCCCCCTATCATGTAGACGTCTTCATTCACTAAGCTCCCCCTAAAATTGCAATGATGAAGATGATGATGATGATGAATATGATGATGATGATGATGATGATGATGATGATAATGAAAATGATGATGATGATGATGATGATGAAGATGATGATCATGATAATGGAGATGCTGATGAATTGGATGACGATGATGTTGATGATGAAGATGAAGATGTTGATGATAATGACGATGAATATGATGATGATGATAAAGATGATGATGGTGATAATGAAGATGTTAAGTGATAATGAAGATGATGATTATGTCGATGATGATTATAAGGAAGATGACGATGATGAAGAAGATGATGATGATGATGATGATGATGATGATGATGATGATGATGATTATGAAGATGATGATGATGATATTGATGAAGATGACAAAGATGATGGCAATGACGATGACAAAGATGATGATGAGGATAATGATGATGATGATCATTGTCATTGTTTTCAGCATCACCATCATCTTCACCATCTTCATCGTCATCATCATCATCATCATGAACACAGTCATCATCATTGTGTTCGTCCTTGAAGGGACTTATGTATAGGATCTCACTATAAGAAATGTAACCAATCCAAATTATGACAAAATCCTAGTTAAATTAAATTAAATTAAATTAAACTACACTAAATTAAAAACATAGAGTTGTTTAACTATAATTAATTTAAAATGCAACAAAATATAAAATATGCAAATAATAAAAAAAAACGCAGAATTCAAAAACACCCGTGCACTAGCTCATTAGCATTCAAAAACAGAGACCCACGCAGGATCTGCTACGGCTCCCATTTGGAGTTTTTTGATTTCAAACTTTCACTGAAGGGTATGGAATAGGCTATGATGTTTTTTTTACAGGAAGGGTGGGAAAAGGAATTTTCCTATTAGTGCATCATCCACTCCCTTCGCATGTGAGCCCATGCTTCTAGAACCACCTGCCCCACCTCCAGAATGGCAACAATGTTTAGACCTTCAGCTTTGTTTCCTTCTATGTTTTTCTTGATTACCTATTGTGTTTTTATTTTATTCATGGTTTTTTTCATTGTTGTGGATGTGGTGTAGATGAAATGGCTCAAATATCCTTGCAAGCATAAAGCACAAGCTGTCCAGGTGAACTTGGGAAATTCAATGTGAGAAATAAAACCAATAGTTATCGAGGAAAAGGAGGAAGGAAATGAGATATTTTAATGCTTCCATGCCTGTGTTTGCTTGTTGTGAGATATTTTGACAATATGCCTGAATGGAATGTGGTGGTTTTGTGGAGCTATATGATTGCGTTGATGATGGGGATGAGGCCAAATGATTTTACTTTCTCGACGATGCTTCTGATTTGTGCAAACATCACAGCTTATGATCAAGGTAAGCAAGTTCATATCCTCACCATAAAATATGGATTTGATTCATATGATTTTGTGGGTATTTATCTAGTTGGCATGTCTGCAAAATGTGGGTTTGTTTCTAGTTTTGTTCATTCCTTTTGGGAATCATGTCAAAATTCCCATGAATTGATAGTTCAAAGCTAGACTGTGAATGCTTTTAATAGGATATGTAAGTGGCTATTGTGTTAATTATAATACAATAACTAGTGCTCTATGGACTCAAAAACCCAATTCTCTTAGGTTCCAAGATAAATCCATGCCATGATTTTTCTTTAAAGGGCCACCAGGTATTCTATTTGAGAGGAATCTATGTTGGTTGTTACCATTTCTGCAACCATTTCAAAAACAAGGCTGTAACATCCCTATATCAACACACTTCCACTTGCTTCCTATAGTCTGCAATAAACTACAAACTATCAAACTTTGATAGCCCTCCCTACCTGCAACCATAGTAAACATTGAACTGAATCAAAGGTTAACTATTAGTTGTATGGTGATATTGTTTAAGTGAGGTAAGTAAAGTCTGGAACATACATTTGTTGGTTGTCATATATTGCTAAGAATAGTGTTCAAGGTTTGGAGTGGTCTGGTTTAAATTGAATGCAAAACTAACACTCTTATACACCTTACATTGGTAACCTTCACTACTGCTATAAAATTGTCATAATTCGAACTGTCATATTGTATTACTGCTGCTATATTTATATGAGTCCTCGTACTTGAATGGAGGGTTATTGGTTGGTTAAATACTGCAATTGAATTGTATATGGTTACACGGCTAATGATCTCTTGTATGCTAAAGTGCTACTAGATTACCTTGCTACTTATTCCATATATCTTCAATTGAATACATTGACTTGATATCATTTACATTTGCATGTATAAGCACTAAATCAACCTAGTATGTCTTCTTCATTCGTAGAAGTGATTGATTGAAAGGCACTGGTCACTAATACAATTGTGTAGAAGATATAGTTGTTCATCCTTGTAATTAAATAGAAAGAAGGTTCCCTGCAACCAAATGCATTTTCCATGGCACTAGATTCCATGGCTAAGTTGTCGAAAAGACAAGAATAGGTGTTGTGCCATGAAAATTTTGGTATAGAAATGTGTGGTAGAGATTAGAAATGTGTTACCAGTTACCACTACCAGCCATAAAGACAGGTCCAATGGAAACATGTTTCTACAACTGGAAAATAATTTCCATGCCATACCAATGTCCATACAACATGTTTTATTCTCTACATCCACCTATTTTGACTTGGTTTGACTATGTTTTTACTAGACTTGACCAAAAATGCTGGTAAAAGTTGACATTTCCTCTATCTTTCCTTTTCTATCCTTTTACTTAAACTTTTAAGATTACCACTAACTGTTCCAGTATGTTTGAGAAAGTTTCCAACCTCATCAAACTTAATAGGAAGAAAGTAGAATTTCATACTCTTCAAAATTCAACAGGCTTAACAGTTTAAAGAATTTCAGGATTGGCAAGATTAAACTTGTTTGATTGGATTCTATAATGTATCAAGGAATGGGATTGTCATTTAATCAAGAGCACCAAGACCTCTATGTAACCCGATGTTGGTGCCATTGATTGTTGAATTCCTCTATCATGGCCTTAGCAAAAGTGTACCCTTCACTCAAGCCAAAATCCTTTCTTTCGCATTAGCTTTTTCTATGATATTTTAAGGCTTGTATTACGTCGTTTTATCAAAATTTAATGGTGTTAATCAATGTCCCTGGAGGATTGAGGTAGAGCCAAAGGCAGAGGGTGATACTAATGGTGAGGATCCCAATTTAAGCAACGGTGGAACTTTGATTATCATTTAAATGTTATTGCTCATTTATTCATAATCATTTCTTTCAAAGTTCCAATATAATGTGCTATTTATAAATGAGGGGTCATGTTTCCAGTGTGTTTCAGTTTTGGAAGCACATACATGTTTCCCCTTATCATGTAACTTAGGTCCACAATCGTAAATGGAATTGATTTAACTTCATTTCAATTAAATTTGTGGCACTCTTGTGAACTTCCCTACCCATTATTTGACTAGAATTCAATAAACCCTTTTTCAAAGCTAATATTAAATTTCAAATTGGAAGCAAGGCAATACTCATTGTAAAGGGAAATGTGCAGTAATAGGAAGAAGATAGAGCTTACCAACAAAGGACAGATCAAGGAATATTATAGTCAAACAAAAAGGATGTTGAGAGAGAAACCAACCTTAGTGAGTTCTTCTTGTGATTGATCAACTGCAGGAGATGTAGATCTAGTAGGGGCAACATGACCATTTACAGCATTATTGATAGCTGCATTTGCAAAAGGATCGGGTGTGTTTCCACCATCCTTATTTTTTTCATTTTCCATAAGCTCCACCTCCTCCTCTTCTATCCACTGAACCATAAGAGGTTAGCATACACATATATGCCTACAAATTCATACATCTCGAATGGAGTGGCTTACTAATATAAATTCCTCCATAACAACCAACCGAAATGTCTAATTGTGGTAAAAAACAAGCATAAGTTGTGAAGATAATTCTTATACTATTGTTTAGTGCTCTTATTTGATGCTTATGGATGGTTGATTGGATGTCTTTGATACTTGATGCTTGGTCAATGGATATCATCTTCAATTGTATCTTGATAATAAATTATAATCGGGTAAGATCTTTCTCTATTATATTGGATGCTTGTCATTGAAAAGTTTAATAGTGTGCATGTTTTTGAAATTTGGTTGTGTTTCTCTTAACCCTTGTAACAACTGAGTTTGTAAGGACTGTTAGGAGAAAAGCTGAGAAATAAATAGTAGAAAAGGGGTCAAGAAAGATCAACTACATTCCCCAAGTCTATGTGGAAGATGCAATGGGAGAACGAATAATGATGGAAACATCATATGCAATGATTGTCACAACAAGCCCATGTTTGTAGTTCTGCAGGTTCATCCCTGAACTTCCTCCCCTAAAATGTTTCTATAGTTTTTTTTATAAGTAAAAAAAATGTATTAATATGTGTGCTACAAAAGCATTTCGGATTATTTAGTGACATTTTATTCATATATTAAGACAACATGACTCTTTCCTCTGTTTTTTGTTTTATATTGTTTGACATTAACAGTGTCCACACCTTTCCAGTAAAAAACTATTTATATGTGTATTTAATATATTTATGTCTTAAACTTTAAAATTTGTGTGTTTTTTTCATTTTAATACAATGGTTAAAGAAATCTTGTCGAATACAAACACAAGCTTCCACATCAGTGAGGCAACGGTATTGTAATATAGCATTTAAATGCGAGTTGATATTCTGGTGGAAAATGTGTGTTGGATAGATTGATTGTTGATTTCCTTCACAGAACATGTGGAATGTGACTCCAGAACCACATCTCTTGGTGTAATTACCCCAAGAACACACTTTCTAGACAACATTAGCTGATTTAATTGTATGCCCATTTTTTATTTCATAGAGTATTTTGATATTTTCCATTCCTAGAAAAATGACACTAATGTATATGTCTAGGAATGGATTATTTATTTAATTTATAAATTTAATTTCCAGCCAACACATTGGTTTTCCATTTATTAGGACAAATCTTTGCAAGCGATATGGGCCAATGGACCTGGAAAAAGGAGATTGATAAGGTAAGGGTTCTTGCATTGCCTACATTCTCCCTAGGCATTAATATTTTATATGACTTGCTTGTACCTGTCGTATAATATAAATTTGGTATTTTCATTTCTAGCCTCTTCATCATGCTTCCTATCCAATGTTTGTATACAAACATAATAATATCAGACTTAACTATTATCACTCTTATGTTCTCTATGGGCATTGCCCACCTCTGTTTTTAAACCACTTTCCCTCTATCAGAACTATTTGTTTTTAGGTTTTGGCTCCATTTCTTCATCATTTCTTTAAATTACTATTCAAAATTGTGTTTTATTTTTCATTTTCTACCAAAAGCTTGGAAGTTTTTGTTCTTGCTTTCTTTCTACCAAACCAAATATTGCACGAGAATCCTTTTTTAGGTGGAAATGGAGGTGCCTTTCCTGTCGTCCAAGATTCTTCCAACCTTTTCATGGGGAAGAGGAGTCTCGAGTTTTAAAACCTAGTAAGATAAATTATCCTTTATCCTCCATCTCTGAAGCTACCATTTGTAGTTATATTACAAGTTTATTATGAGAGATTTCTTGGTTTGGCATGGGAAGCTTTGATGGGGTTGAAACAGAGGTATATTTCCATTCTATAGCATTTTTTTTGTAGTAATAATTTTTAGGAATTGCGGTGACATTGCCACCTCCTGGATCTTGTTTGACAAATATATAATGTCTAGCTTAGGATTTTCCTATTGAATATTTCTGAAGTGGATCTCATTATTAAGGAGAAAATTGGGTTTGAACCATTCAACCCTATCTACTCTTCAATCAGTAAATCCTCCATGAGATCCTCAATTGACCCCATCTTCCTAACTTGGATTTGTTAGGCACTAATCATAGCTTTTATGCCATTTTAAATCTTAATTCATCTTTCATTTTCTGTTTTATAAGATCTGAAAATTTCTATCATTTACATGTATTAAACTCATCCCTAAAACATCAAATCACATGGTAGGTTTTCCCCAGTTTGTGGCTCAAAATTACCTTCTGGAAATCTGGTCTGTAGCACTAATTAAATCTGGTCTAAAAAACAATTAAAAGGTCCATGAGACTACACATCAATCACAAGCACTTATTGAAGATCCAAAACCGTGGAAAGGAATGTGCCTTTCCACGGTTTTTTAATTTTTTTAAACCTCCTGTTTTCATTGCAATATCGACAAAGTTTCATTGCGGGTATTAAAAAATCATCGAAACCCCGGGTGGCTTTCCACGATCAGCGTCTCTATAGTGACGCAGTTTTGTGGAAAAATTACTTTCAACTTACAAATTTCATCGATAGAGATTGGTTTTCCACGGTTTCACGTGGGAAAAATTTCTGTTCAAATTCTAGAATTCGTGGATAGAGAGAAATTTTTTTGTCGAAACTATTTCACGGTTTTGTGTGGTACCAAAATCTTGCCCAGCAGTTTTTTTCCATATTTTCGTCTCTATATCAATGGAACATTGTCGCAAATTTCGTCGATAGAGATTGGTTTTCCACATTTTTGTGTGGAAGAAATTTCTGTTCAAATTCCAAAATTCGTCGATAGAGAGACAAACGTTCCTTGAAACTGTTACATGGTTTTGCGTGGAAACTAGATTCTGTCTAGTAGTTTTTGGCCATATTTTCGTCGTTATAAGGATGAAAATTTGTCGATAGAGTGACGAAACATAGAAAATGAATTCTTGAAAATCAATTTCAAGGCCACCATACAGAAGACACATGGCGGCTAGTTTTCATCTCTATATTGACGGCTTGTAAAGTTCATTGTTAGATCCACGAAATAAGTTCTACAAAACATGGCAACCATTATTAATGCAATTTTGATATTATGTATTAGTGACATGTATATATTATGTATTGTACCCTGATGTTCCTATCGGGAGTATCAGTAATGTGATCAAGTCATGTCAGTCCCTGATGTTCCTATCGGGAGAATCAATAATGTAATCAAGTCATGTAAAGTCATAGAGAGTAACCCTTCTTATTATTCAAGCGTTAAAGTCCCTGCAGTTGTTGTTGATGTATTTGTAACTTCGGAATGTATTCATCTATGTATCTTATGTATTGTAACCCGATGTTTATTCCGGGATGTATATATAATGTAATTGAGTCATATTGTCATGCCCCAATGTTCCGATTGGGAGGATCAATAATGTAAACAAGTCATGTCAAGTCATAGTGAGTAACCCTCCAATTGTCTAAGGGTTAAAGTCCCCCCGGTTCTGGGGCACTAGGGTTATTAGACTCTCCTAGTAGAGGTCGGCCCTAGTAGGGTTTTAGTCATGTTGAGATTAGTATAAATAGAGAACTGGAGTATCTATTTATCACACAACTCATACACACTCAATTGTAGCGCATAGTTGAGGAAGGAGAAGAAACTGGGGCTAATCAAGAAGAATATTACTGTTATTGGGAGATCACTTACTGTTTTGGGGCTTTTACTGTTTTGGTGCTGACTCTATCTCTGAGGAAGTTGTGGGGTTTTCTCCTTTATGGTTTCCCCAAGGAAAAACACTATGTTCATTGTCTCTTGTGTTTGATTGCTCTACTTGTTATTCTCTCAGTTAAAGATCCTAATAATGGTAGCTTAATTTTGAAAAAATAACATGGTATCAGAGCTAACCTGAGAAGAAGACACTGTGTAGCTGCAGGAACTAGGGCTTCCTATTTTTTGGATCTTCCTGCATATATTTTCAGCAAAAGTAAGGTGGAATAACTCTCCTCCTTAGGGTGCATCTTTCTGTCGAAGCAGAACCTAATTCTGAGGTTTTTCAATTTTGGACCCAACACTACTGCCGAAAATTAGGGCTTTTCACAGAAGAGGAATTTTTCAGTGAGCCTAGGCCTGGATTGATCTCTTCCCCAAAATCGAAGTTAGGGACAAATTTCAAGGCATTTGGGTTGACAGAACTCTGAAAAAGAAAAACCCTAATTTTCTCCTGAACCAGCTCTACAGGATTTTAGCTCAAGTTTCAGATCCGACATCTTGAACCTGGTAAGATCTAAAATATTTTGTATTTCCATTTGAGGTTCTCAATTAAGATGTCTCATCATACCAATCTTGATGAAAATATTGAGGGAGCTGATAACTTCCAAGCCTGGAAGTATAGGATCTCCTTGGTCCTGGAAGAGAATGAATTAGACTCCTACATTCATGAGGAGGTTCCAGTTCCAGAGGGAGATGAGGCAAAGGAATTACATAAGAAGAAGATGGTTATGGAAAAGAGGATCATTGATGATTCTATCAAGGATCACCTTATCCCACAAGTGTCCTCTCTCAAGACACCTAAAGCTATGTTTGATGCCCTAACCAAGTTGTTTGAAGGGAAGAACATAAATCGAAAGATGACTCTGAGGAATCAACTGAAGAATGTGAAGATTCAAAATGCAGAAACTATCCAGTCTTACTTCAAAAGGGTTTCTCATATCAAAGAACAATTATAAGTTGTTGATGAAGAAGTGGAAAATGCAGAGATTGTGATGACTACTTTTAATGGCCTTCCTAGGTCATGGGATTCTTTCATCCAAGGAATCTGTTCTAGAAAGAAGCTAGTCAAGTTCAGTGGGCTATTTGAAGAGTGCTCTAAAGAAGAAGCTCGGATAGCAGCTCGAGAAGAGAACATGGGAAGTGAATATCAAGCTCTCATAGTTCGCTCCAAGAGAGGCAGAAGAAGACCTCATCACTTCAAAGGTAAGAATCCTCAGCATAGAGATAACAATAGAAAGGACCTATCTAGAATAAGATGTTATACATGTGATGAGATAGGGAACTTTGCAAAATACTATCCTAATAGAAAGAACCACTCTCATAAGAAGAAGGGGAACAAAAGAAGACATCATGCTCATGCTGTAGAGGATGATGAACCATCCAAGAAGAGATCCAGATATGAAAGTGAAGATTCTTCAAGCGAGGATGAATATGTTCTGATCTCCACTCTCACAAGTAACATTACTCATGGTAATGATGATTGGCTTATAGACAGTGGGGCTTCCAAACATATGACTGGATTCAAGGAATCCTTTGTAAGACTGTCAGAACATGAATCATCTCACAAGGTGAAGCTAGGAGATGACTACCAATATCCAATAAAAAGTAGTGGGGAATCTTCATATAAACTAGAATCTAGTAAGTCTCTAACAACGAAAGAAGTATTGTTTGTGCCAGGACTCAAGAAGAACCTTCTCTCCATATCAGCATTGGATGCAAAAGGAATGCAGGTTGCATTCATAGATGGTCAAGTCATTGTGTGGCCTAGAGGAAATACTATCAATGATGCGGTAGTGATTGGAGAACAAGAAGGAGGATTGTATAAATTGAAGGGCCATCCAGAACAAGCCTTGGTCCATGACATAGTAGAGCCAAATGAGCTTTGGCATAGAAGGCTTGCACATGTGCATTACAGAGCACTACCTATTGCAAGCAAAGCTGTTGAAGGTCTTCCAAAATTCCAAGCAAAACATGATGGTGTCTGCAAAGGATGTGTGAAAGGAAAGAATACAAAGAAGGCATTTCCCAGCAGCAAAAGAAAATCCAAATACATACTAGAAATCATCCACTCTGATGTATGCGGTCCTATGTCATCAAACTCACTAAGCGGGTATGCATACTATGTTTCTTTTATTGATGATATTTCTAGAAAGACATGGGTTTAATTCATGAAGAACAAAGATGAAGTATTCAATAAGTTCAAGGAATTCAAATCCTTGATTTAGAACCATACTGAAAAGAAGATTAAGAATTTTCGATCAGATAATGGCGGAGAATTCACTTCGAATGAATTCAAAGAGCTATGCAAAGAATTAGGGATCAAGAGGGAGTTGTCCACTCCTTATAATCCACAACAGAATGGGATTACAGAACATAAGAGCTATGCTTCATGATCAAGATCTTCCTATGCATATTTGGGTGGAAGTTTCTAGAATAGCGGTGTATGTACAGAACCGTACTCCACATAGAGTACTCGAGAAAAAGACTCCTGAAGAAGTATTCTCCGACAAGAAACCAGAAGTCAGCCATCTCAGAATATTTGGCTGCCCTATATACATACACATTCCAAAAGAGAAGAGAACAAAATTAGATCTTTTAGGAAAGAAGGGTGTATTTGTGGGATACTCTGAAAGCTCGAAGGCTTATAGAATATATTTCCCAGGATACAAGAATATTGACATCAGCAGGGATGTGACATTTGATGAAGACATGGCTTACAACAAATCCAGAAAGAGACCTGCTGAAGAACCTGAAGAAGTAGAAGCAGAAGCACCCAGAATTCATGATATAACCATGAATGAAGAAGCTCAAGAAGAAGATCGAGAATTTGAAGAACCACAAAGACCTGTAGATCCACCTCTGGAGAAGAATCCTCATAAGAGGAAACCTGCTTGGGTACGAGAACTTATCCAAGGTGCAGAAAGATATGGGGCTCCAGAAGAGAATCACAAAGAAAGAAAGAGGACCAGATCCTACTCCGAGTATGTAGCCTTACTATGTGATTTCATTGATAAAGAACCTTCCAGTTATGAAGAAGCGGCAGAACGAAAAGAATGGAAGGATGCTATGATTGAAGAGTACCAATCGATCATGAAAAATGATGTCTGGGATATTTTCCCAAGACTAGATGGGAAGTCATTTGTAACTTCCAAATGGATCTACAAGATCAAGCATATTGCAGATGGTAGAATTGAGAAATATAAGGCAAGATTTGTAGCTCGGGGTTTCTCTCAGAAAGAAGGGATAGACTATGAAGAAACCTTTACACCTGTAGCCAGATACACTTCCATCATATCAGTACTTGCTCTGGCTACAGTGATGAAATGTAAGATACACCAGATGGATGTTAATACTACTTTCTTGAATGGTGTAGTGGAAGAGGAAGTGTATGTAGAACAACCACTCGGTTTTGAGACACATGACAGGAAGTCTCATGTGTGTAGATTGAAGAAAGCCCTGTATGGTTTGAAACAGGCACCCAGGACCTGGTACGATAGAATTGACAGCTTTCTATCCAGTTTGGGCTTTACCAAGAGTAAAGCAGATTCCAACCTTTACTACAAGGTTGAGAATGGCAACCCAGTGATGCTTCTACTATATGTAGATGATTTGTTTGTGATAGGTATGGATGGGTTGATTGCTGATACAAAAAGAAAGCTTACTATCGAGTTTGAGATGAAGGACTTGGGTATGATGCATTACTTTCTAGGTATGGAGGTGTGGCAGAGTACAGATGGAATCTTCCTTGGACAAGGGAAGTATGCAGTAGAGATCCTGAAGAGGTTTGGGATGATGGACTGCAAGGATATAGCCATACCGATGGCATCAAACCTGAAGCTATTGAGTGATGCTTCATTAGAGTCGGTTGATGCTACGATGTATCGTCAGATGATTGGGTCATTGATGCACCTGACGAACACAAGACTAGATATTTTCTTTGCTGTGAACACCTTGAGCCAGTTCCTAACAGATCCGAGACATGTTCACTTGACTGCTGCAAAGCATATTTTGAGGTACCTGAAGGGTACAGGTTACTATGGACTCAAGTACGATGCAAATTAAAAGATTAGCCTGGAGGGTTATGTTGATTCAGATTGGGCAGGCAGTGCCATCAATAGGAAGAGCACTTCAGGGTGTTGCTTCAGTATGGGGTCAGGTGTGATCTCATGGTTTAGCAGGAAGCAATCCTATGTAGCACTGAGTACAGCTGAAGCAGAGTATGTCGCAGCTTGTTCAGCTAGTTGTGAAGCAGTATGGCTATGGAAGCTACTGTCTAATTTATTTGATCTCCAGTTGGATGCTACTTGTATACATTGTTACAACCAGAGTTGCATGAAGTTGTAAGAGAATCCAGTGTTCCATGACAAGTCGAAGCATTTCGAGATCAAGTACCACTATATCAGGGATATGGTGTAGAGGGGAGCAGTGAAGCTCCAGTATGTTGCGACGGAGGAACAAATAGCTGATGTATTGATGAAGCTATTGGCTAGGGTGAAGTTTGAGTACTTTAGGGAGAAGCTCGGTGTTCTCCATATCGATATTTCCTCCAAGGGAAAGTGATGAGTCCCATAGCCATTCTAACATGGTGACAGGATTGGTTCCTTCCATGGTCAGATGTAAGGGATGAGACATTCTGTCATGGTGAGAGGATTGGTTCCTTCCATGTCATATATGAGTGTTGAGATCAGTAGCCATTTTGGCGAGTAGGTCAGATGTAAGGGTTGAGCCATTCTGTCATGGTGAGAGGATTGCTTCCTTCGATGTCAGATATAAGTGTTGGCTATTCTGTCGAGTAGGACAGATGTAAGGGCAATTGCCATTCTTTGAATGGAGCTGCCTGGTGAGGTACCAGGAACACTCAGTCTAGGACTGAGTAGCCATTCTGATGTGATAGAGGTATTTATTCCCACTTGATCAGATGTAAGGGCTGAACCATTCTGTCATGGCTAAAGGATTAAGTTCCTTCCATGTCAGATGTGAGTGTTGGCCATTCCGGCGAGCAGCTTGGATGTAAGGGAAACTACCATTCTCTAGGAGAATGGAGGCACCTGGTTAGTTACCAGTTAGCTCAGTCGAGGATGACTAGGGGCCATTCTAATATGACTGTAGGATTGGTTCCTACAAGATCAGATGTGAGTGCAAGCCCTTTCATCACTGTGAGCAGGATGTGTTCCCGCCTAGATGAATGTAAGTGCAGAAATCTTTCATCATTGTGAGCAGGATGTGTTCCAGCCTGGATGAGAGTCTTTCATCATTGTGAGCAAGATGTGGTTCTGGCCTGGGTGGAAGAACAGAGTTCTTCCATCATTGTGAGCAGGATGTGGTTCCGGCCTGGATGAAAGTGAGGAAATATTCCATCATTGTGAGCAAGATGTGGTTCTGGCCTGGGTGAAAGAACAGAGTTCTTTCATCATTGTGAGAAGGATGTGGTTCCAGCCTAGATGGAAGTGCAGAACTCTTCCATCATTGTGAGCAGGATGTGTTCCAGCCTGGATGGATGTGAGTACTATTCCTTTCTGACGAGTAGGTCAGATGTAAGTGCTGAAGCCTTTTCACAGATGATAGTATTTGTGTCCTATCATGCTCCTGAATGTGAGTGCTGGGCCTTTCTAACGAGTAGGTCAGATATAAGTGCTGGAGAAGACATACATGGAGGGTAGGCCTACAACCAACATGAAAAAGGGATAGCTCTATAGAACTTCATATGACGAGAAGAATCATGAGATAGCACCAGGGATGATCTAGATCGAGTGATGATCAAGATCCAGTGATGATAGCCAGCGATGATACAGATCAAGTGATGATCGAAGTCCAGTGATGATGATCCTGTAGTGATGATCCAGATCCAGTGATGATTGAGATCCAGTGATGATCTAGATCCAGTGATGATGCCTCATGATGATCCAGATCCAGTGGTGATGTCCCATGATGATCCAGATCGAGAGATGATCCAGATCCGATGACTTGAAGACTCAAGAATACCTGAGATGCAGATGACAAGATGATCCAGTTGATACAGAGAAGAAGACCAGTGCTGAAAATTCTGTCGAAAGAATACCTTCCTAGTTAAGAGGGAGTGTTGATGTATTTGTAATTTTGGAATGTATTCATCTATGTATCTTATGTATTGTAACCTGATGTTTATTCTGGAATGTATCTATAATTTAATTGAGTCATATTGTCATGGCCCGATGTTTCGATTGGGAGAATCAATAATATAAACAATTCATGTCAAGTCATAGTGAGTAACCCTCCTATTGTCTAAGGGTTAAAGTCCCTGCAATTCTGGGGCACTAGGGTTATTAGACTCTCCTAGTAGAGGTCGGCCCTGGTAGGGCTTTAGTCATGTCGAGATTAGTATAAATAGAGAACTGGAGTCTCTATTTATCACACAACTCATACACACTCAAGTGTAGCGCATAGTTGAGGAAGGAGAAGACACTAGGGCTAGTCAAGAAGAAGATTACTACTGTTGGGAGATCACTTATTGTTTTGGGGCTTTTACTATTTTGGTGTTGATTATATCTCTGCAGAAGTTGCAGGGTTTTCTCCTTTATGGTGTCCCCAAGGAAAAACACTGTGTTCATTATCTCTTGTGTTTGATTGTTGTACTTGTTATTCTCTCAGTTAAAGATCCTAATAATCCTAGCTTAATGTTGAAAAACTAACATTTGTGGGGCACTAGGGTTATTAGACTCTCCTAGAGCTATGTCTACCCTGGTGAGTTAATGTCAAGTCAGAAACTAGTATAAATAGAAAGTGAGTCTTTCTATTTAACACATGGACACTCACACTCAGTTGTAGCGCATAACTGAGAAAGAGAAGAAGTCGGGACAAGAGAGAGAGAGAGAGAGACAACTGTTGTTGGGAGATCATATTTGTATATTTGGGTCTTACTTTTGGTGCTCATTCTATCTCTATGGAGGTTTCAAGGTTTTCTCCTTTATGGTTTCCCCAAGGAAAATATTTGTGTTAATTTTCTCTTGTGATTGATTGATGTGCTTGTTATTATCTTAGTTAAGATCCTAAGATCATATTGTTGAAATAGATAAAAATCTAACATGGTATTAGAGCTAACCTGAGAAGAAGACACTGTGTAGCTACTGAAGCTAGGGATTCTGACTTTTTGGATCTCCCTCTAGTACATATTATCAGTAAAAGGAGGCTAGGATGACTCTCCTCTCTAGGGTGCATCTTTCTGTCGAAGCAAAATACAATTCTAAGCATTTTCAATTTTTGACCCGACACTGTTGTGGGAAATTAGGGCTTTCCACAGAAGTGGAGTTTGAGTGAGCCCAGGATAGGATTGATCTCCTCCCCAAAATCAAAGTTTAGAGAACAAAATCAAAGTTTTTAGTTGGACAAAACTATGGGAAATTCAACCCCTAAATCTTCTCCTCAACCAGAAAACCAGATCTACAGAAATTCAGCTCCAGATTCAGTTCGGACATATAAACTAGTATGATCTAAATATTTTGTATTTCCATTTTAGGTTCTCTGTTAAGATGTCTCATCATACCAAGATTGATGAAAATCTTGAGGGATCTGACAACTTCTTACCTGGAAGTATAGGATATCCCTGGTCCTGGAAGAAAATGAATTAGACTCTTACCTAAGTGGAGATGTTTCAGTTCCAGAAGGAGATGAGGCTAAGGCCTTACACAAAAGGAAATTGGTTATGGATAAGAGGATTATTGCTGATTCAATCAATAATCACCTCATACCTCGGGTTTCCAATCAAGAATCTAACAAATATTTGTCTAAAATCAGATGCTATACATGCGACGAGAAATGACACTATGCTAGAGAATGTCCTAGAAACAGAAATGGCTCTCACAAGAATAAGGGAAACAAGAAAATACATCATGCTCACACTTCAAAGGATGATGAACCTCCGAGAAAGAAAGCCAGGGAAGAAAGTGATGATTCTTTAAGTGATGAAGAATATGTGTTGATCTCTGCCCTCACAGGAACTATCACACATGGAAGCAACGACTGGCTTATAGACAGTGGGGCTTCCAAACATATGATGGGATTCAGGGAGTCCTTTGTGAAATTATTAGAACATGAGTCACCTCACAAGGTGAAACTTGTGGATGACTATCAGTATCCCATAAAATGTAGTGGTGAATCCTCCTATAAAATATACTCTGGAAAGTCTATGAAAATGAAGGATGTCTTATTTGTACCAGGACTAAAGAAGAACCTTCTCTCCATCTCGGAATTAGATGCAAAAGGAATGAGAGTTTCATTTATAGATGGCCAAGTCCTCATGTGGCCAAAAGGAAAGACTATTGACGATGCAATAGTAATTGGAGAGCAAGAGGGAGGATGTTGGAGGAACAAGTCGGTAAGACGACTTGAATGATAGCTGAATTAGTCGATCAGCCAACTAAGTCGGCCGACCAACTAATTAGAGGTTAGGTCGGCCACATAAGGGCGTGTTGGTTCACCAAACCGATAGGTAGTTATTTGTAACTGTTTTTAATTCATATATATTAAGCTGTTGAGCCAAATGAGAACTCAATTCAGTTCTCTGTATTGTATGGACCCTTTCATTATAATATAATCTGTTATTTTTCTTACTTGTTCTTGTCTCTTATATCTATTATGTCTGTCTGTTCATAAGGTGTGTTATTGGTAACCATATGTGATATGTGAGATTAAAACAATGGTTCCATTTTCGATAGTACCTGTCTGAGATGTATATAAGCAGATGATATCAGAACAAGAGATTAAGGACTGGTGGGAGCGTAAAATAGCAAACTACTTGCAAAATTATGCACGAAGAAATAGATTAACGACTGCTCAAGCGAAAGAAAGGTTCTTTACCGAGACTCATGAGAAGTTTGTAGAATCAGTACCCCAGCTTTTGAAGAAACTTCTAATGAAAAATATGGAAGCGATTAAAGATCAACAGCTACTAGACAAACTGATTCAAGGGGGAAGAACAAACCTGTTGGAGTGGTTCTAAAAGATCACCGACGAATTCTGCGAGGAACAAGCTATAGAAGAAAGAACTTCGGTGGAAACTATCCAGAAGAAATTATACACAGACCTCACTGAACAATTCTTATGTTCCTTACCGACCTTGTTGTTCAAGTTCCTGATAGAGAAAGGAGTGGGTCATATCATTGAACCTCATCCATTACTACACGAACCGCTACAAAATACTAACTGGGTGGAGAAACAAAAGAAGTGGGAGAAATTCATTACCGAAAGGGAGTGGGAATACTTACTAAGCAAGTGAACAGAACTATCTGGGCTTTCTAAAGTGTCAGGTAGGAAATGGGGGGGTAGCTGGTCGTATGTCGGGGTAAAGTGGAGAGGATTCTAGTAGACTAAAGAGATACCATTCACCAGCAATGAAAAGTCGACCTAAAAGGGAAATCGAAAGGACAGTGTCACATAAAGGTACGGTGGACTTTCAAAAAATAAAGAGGGAGAAGAGGCTACAAAGAAGGGAAGAGAGAAGAGAAAGAGCTATAGCACTGCAAAGAGGAATGAGCACTAGGGTGACAAACCAAGAGAGAAATACGCCAAAGTTGGGTCATGACCGACATGAAGAAGGCGTGGAAGAAGAACCATCCCCTATGGAAGAATATTTGTGGATAGAGCAGTGAGAAGCTCTCCAAATAGAAGTTCCCCAGGAGGTAAGAACTCTATATCTGACGAATCTAAGTACCAGGATACAAACCATTGTCAAAGAGGACCTTAGACTAAGAGCTGGTGACTTTGGTATTTGGAGCCGACTAAACGATGAGAGAAATGATGATAATCATCTACTTATCCATTGACCAAAAGAAGTAAATTGGGTCATGCTTCAATCATTACCCTCCAACCAAAGTATCCACTTACTTTACCCAACACACGAAGGATCACCCCCCTTGCCAAATACAGCTTTGAAAGATACAGAAAATTTGGAGCTACAGACAAATAATTGCAGTTGGACATCGACAGGAGAAGTCGACCTTGACCGACTGCTTGTCGGAGAAGAAATGAAAACTAAGAAAACTGACAAAAATGAGAGTTATGTCGACAATAGTTCTGCACAGAAGAATAAACAAAATACCCCACTATCCCCACCACTGCCACCTCCTGAAGAAGACAGTGATAGTGACTCTGACATGGGTCTTGGGTCAGTGCACATCTCTCTATATGAGGGCGACGAGGATCCCAGATGACATTGGTTCATCTACGAATTGACATGGAGGAAAACCAAGTCACAGATGAAGATAGACAGATGGCGCAGTTCACTAGATCCTTAAGGAAAAGGGCATTAATATGGTATATGACCCTTTCTGAAAGAACCCCTATAGCTACTAAAGCAAAATTCAAAGTGTAATTTTTGTCATTTTTTAAAACTCCAGATGCAAAACATCTAGCAACTAAGAAATTGAAGACAACATCACAAAATTCAGGAGAAATTGTCCACGACTATGACAAATGTTGGAAAGACATTCTCAGCCAGTTGGATTATGTCATTGATGGGAAACTACTAGTCCAGTGGTTTCTTGCAGGTTTGTCACAAAAAATTCATCGGCACATAAGTCTGGAGTCATTAAAAACTTATGAGGATGCGCTTGCTAAATCTCTACAAGTAGAAATTGATGAAGACATTCTAGCATATCCCACAGATCACATACTGGAGGAATAGCTTGAGATCGTGCAGAAATATCTAAAAGAGCTAAACCTTAAGAGTCAGGATATTTGGTGCACGGAATGCTCAACGACTGGACATTCAAAGGACAACTATAGACAGGATATTAGCTGACAAGATGTTCAATTCATGCAAACAAAATGTTTTTACGACATCTTCCAGGAGCATGGAGAGCACACTACAAAATATTGCCCATTCAACATGAAGAACGACAAAGCATCATGGTGTGCAATATGTGAAACTAAAAATCATAACACCGCTGACTGCCACCTGAATCTAAAGAATCAACAAAATTATCAGGCAGTATATCAGACGAATGCAGTTGCATAGAACAATGAGCAACGAAGCAATGCACAAAATGACCAAAATAATCAAAGGTACAAAGGTCGTCAATACGAACGTCGGTTTGACAACCGATGTGGGGGCTATGGAAGTCGAGGTTGATTCTATGGGAATCAAGACAACCGACCATGTCATCCCATCCAATGTTTCACATGTTACAAGAAAGGACATCGATATGCAGAATGTCCATATAAGGACATAACTGACCTCAAATTTTGTACTAGTTGTGGAGTAGGGGACCACTCATTAGAGGATTTCCCTACTATGCTTGAAAAAATAAATAAGAAGAAAAATGTTAATGTCTTGTCATTTGTGCAAAAACATGATATTATCAATACAAAGAATTTACATATCGTAACCTGACAAGGGACGAAAATTTGGAATGATAACCCCCGAATAAGCAAGATAAAAGAAAAGAATGTTTATCCTGACCTAGTTAAAGAAAAACAAATATATAAAGATGCAACAAATATATTTAGAGAATTTTCTCGACAAGAAGAAGAAGATGATAATCGACAAGACACAGTAAAAGAGATAATACATTTGGTACAAAAATGTAAAACAATATTGCAATTCATCGACTTACTGTCTAAAATAAAACACAACAAAAACACTGAAAAACAAACAAAGAATATCTGCAGCTTAAACCAAAAAGATTAAAGTGATGTCGACCCACTTGTCGACCTGGAAATTGAAGGATACCATGTCCAACAATTTGTACTTGATTTCAGATCATAGGTAAATATTATGACTCAAGACACATGGGAACAGTTAGGCAGACCTCGATTATATGAATCAGGCATATACCTGAAACTAGATGACCAAGGCCTAATTGAACCTATTGGAGTCTAGAAAAATGTCGACACAATGATAAAATAAATATCGACCAAAGTCGACTTCAAAATTATTGAACCTAAGGAAGGATCCAGTTCCTTCCCAGCGTTAGTAGGTCGACCTTGGGGGAGAAAAATGAAAGCCTCGATATTCTTCGACAAAGAAAGAATAAAATTAAAGGGGAATGGAAAAAAAGTAATAATACCTATCCATCCATCCCAAGAAGAACCTTGGACAGAACCAATTAATGAAGAAGTTGACATCCAACAACTATATTAGGTACAGAACAATGAAGGTTACACAGAACCTAATATATATGGTGAACTTTACTTAGGTAACCAAGACTCAGTAGGATACAATTCAGATGCAGAACTATATGATTGAGAGGTTGAAAACTATGAAACAAAAGAAAAAGGATGCTGGACTATTAAAAAAACACAGAATAAACCAGTCAGACAATGCTTTGTGGTGTCCATCATCCCAAAAATATTTGAGAAGAAAACTAGGGAATATCCTACCTTGAAACTGAAAAATATAAATAATACCAAAATATAAAGAAAGAGAATCACCAATTATGCATGTAGAGCAAGTATCTAGGAACATTGGTGAACATGGTCGACTACAAAGTTTAGTAGAAACTTTTACAGGACAAGCTGCTAGATGGTGGGATACCCATCAGTCAAGACTGCAGACATGGACAACAACTTTGAATTATTTTGTAGAAATATTTGGAGGAAAGAAGTTAACCAACCAGGCTCATATACCTATATTTACCCAAGGACAGGATCTAGAAAACCATATAAAGACATGTGAAAAAGAATGGAGAAGATTTGGATATAAAGATGAACATACATGGCCACACTTATTTCCATCAACACTCACTGACTTACCAAACAAATGGTAAAAGATGGAAGAAGCTCAGGGTGAAACATTCCTATGGCATGGACTCAAAGAGAATTTTATCAAAGACTTCAACTTTGAACCCCAAAATGAGAATTTGGTCGAAACTGCAAAACAGATCAAAGAATTTGTGCAACCGACAGAAAACAAAACCCTAAAAGACAATCGACTGACAATAAACTGTAATAATATACAAACCAGGACAATTCCACAATCAACAAGATTACAGATAGAAAACAAAAATTCAGAAGGTAAAATATTTAGATGGAAATTAGACCATGCCGAAACAACAAAACTAATTCGCATAGTGCTCAAAGTCGAGACAACCGACAAGGAAGACATCGACCGAATGACCGCAGCAGACTTTCCTGCTACATTCTCACAATTTAAATAAGGGAGTCAACTAAACAATGACACAAAATCTCCTGAATTGTTATATGCTAAAGTGAAAATCAAAGAAGTCGACATATCAAATGATGATCAACCAAAAATAGAAAAAATTGGAGACTAGTGGTCTAAAGCACAAACAACGGAGATCACAAACCTACTGAAAGAATTTTAGGATGTATTTGCTAGAGCCTATAAGGATCTCAAAGTTCTAGTACATGAAATGGGCGAAATGAAGATCGACATTAAACCTGATGTTCGACCTATCAAGAAAATACCATATAAACTAGCTCATAAATACAAAGAGATAGTCAAGAAAGAAATTGATAACATGCTTGTAGCAGGAATCATCTACCCTATTGACCAATTGGAATGGGAAAGTCCGATGGTGGTTCAACCTAAGAAACATGATCCAACTAAACTAAGGATCTGTGTCGACTTCAGAGAACTCAATAAAGCTACATTAACAGACCCATTTCCAACTCCTTATGCAGATGAAATCTTAAATGAGGCAGCAGGACATGAATGATATTCGTTTACAGATGGATTCTCAAGTTATAATCAAGTACCAATAGCCAAATAAGATCAGAAAAAGACAACATTCGTATGTGAATTTGGCTCATTTGCTTACAAGGTTATTCCTTTTGGACTTAAAAATGCACCTGCAGTCTTTTCAAGGATTGTGGTTAAAACATTGCAGGAGTATATTTACAAAACAATGGCAGTATATTTTGACGATTGGACAATATACTCTACACTAAAATACCATTGTAAATGGCTAAGACTTATGCTAGAACGATGTCAACAGATCCAAATATCACTAAACATCAAGAAGTGCATATTTCTAACTCCTATAGGAATACTATTAGGGCACATTGTCTGTAAAGAAGGTATTAAAGTCGACTTCACAAAAATAAAAATCATCCTCGACTTATAACCACCAATGGATCCAAAACAAGTCAGGGTTCTACTTGGTCATACAAGATACTATAGAATATTCATAAGACATTATTCAGACATGACATACCCATTGGAAGATCTGCTAAGAGAGGATCAGGAGTTTGACTGGACAGAGGAGTGCAACATATCATTTGAAAAACTAAAAAGAAAGCTAGTCGAAGTGTTAGTTTTTCATCACATTAAGCTAGCATTATGATCTTAGGATCTTTTCACTAAGAGAATAACAAGTACAGCAATAAAACATAAGCACATCACAAGAGACAAGAGACACAAAGAGTTTTCCTCAGGGAAACCATAAAGGAGAAAACCCCGCAACTTCCTTAGAGATAAAATCGGCACCAAAACAGTAAGAGATCTCCCAACAGCAGTGGCCTTCTAGTCCCAGTATATTTCCTCCTCCACAAGTGCACCTCACTTAAGAGAGTGAATGATGTGTGTGATAAATAGAGAGTCTCACTCTCTATTTATATTCTTCCATTCACTTGAATTACATTTTCACACGTAGGCTCGAACTAACATTACTTACCCGAGCCTACACCTTAATTAGTGTATAATAACTCGAGTGCCCCAAAACTATGGGGAATTACCTAATGACTTGACATGACTTGTTTACATTATTAATCTTCCCGATCAGAACATCGGGGCATGACCACATGATTCAAATACATAATAGAAACATCCCGGAATAAACATCGGGGTACAATACATAGAAGAATACATTCTGAAGTTACATATACATCAACACTCCCTCTTAACTAGGAAGGTATTCTTTCGACACAATTTTCAGCACTGTTCTTCTTCTCTGTATCAGTTGGATCATCTCGTCTTCAAGTCATCTTCATCTTCAAGTCATCTTCATCTTCAAGTCATCATCATCTTCAAGTCATCATCATCAGATCTGGATCATCTCTCGATCTGGATCATCATAGAACATCATCATTGGATCTAGATCATCTCTCGATCTGGATCATCATCACTGGACTGGATCTGGATCATCACACAATCTGGATCATCACTACTGGATCATCATTACTGGATCTCGATCATCACTCGATCTGGATCATCCTTGGTGCTATCTCAAGATTCTTCTCGTCATAGGAAGTTCTACAGAGCCATCCCTTTTTCATGCTGGTTGTAGGCCTACTCCTCATGTAGGTCTTCTCCCAGCACTTACATCTGACCTACTCGTCAGAAAGGCACGCCCAGTACTCACATCTAACCTACTCGTCAGAAAGGCCCAGCACTTACATCTGATCAACACATGATGCGAAGACTGGCTCAATCATCTCTATCTGATCAACACATGATGCCAAGATAGATATTGCACTTATGTCTGATCAACACATGATGCGAAGACTGGCACAGCACTTACTTCTGATCAACACATGATGCGAAGACTGGCTCAGCACTTACATCCATCCAGACAAGAACACATCCTATCACAGTGATGGAAGGGCGTGCACTCACATCTGATCTTGTAGTAAACTACAATCACATCAGAATGGCCCCCAGTCCTCCTCGACTGAGCTACCTGGTAACTGACCAGGTGCCTCCATTCTCCTCGAGAATGGCAGTTGCCCTTACATCCGACCTGCTCGTTGGAATGGCCAACACTCACATCTGACGTGGAAGGAACTAAATACTTTAGCCATGAATAGAATGGTTCAGCCCTTACATCTGATCAAGTGGGAACACATCCCTCTATCACATCAGAATGGCTACTCAGCTTTTACACTGAGTCTTCCTGGTAACTGACCAGGTGCCTCCATTCCTAGAATGGCAATTGCCCTTACATCTGTCCTACTCGACAGAATGGCCAGCACTCATATCTAACATGGAAGGGAGAAACCCTCTCACCATGACAGAATGGCTCAGCCCTTACATCTGACCATGGAAGGAACCAATCCTCTCACCATGTCAGAATGGCTATGGGTCTCATCACTTTGTCTGGGAGGAAGCCTCAATCTAGAGAACACCAAGTCTCTCTCTGAAGTACTCAAACTTCATCCTAGCCAATGGCTTCATCAATACATCAGCTATATGTTCCTCCTTCGCAACATACAGGAGCTTCACTGCTCCTCTCTGCACCATATCCCTGATATAGTGATACTTGATCTTGATATGCTTCGACTTGTCATGGAACACTGGATTCTTTGATAACTTCATGCAACTCTGGTTGTCACAATATATACAAGTAGCATCCAACTGGAGATCAAATATATTAGACAGTAGCTTCCGTAGCCATGCTGCCTCACAACTAGCTGAACAAGCTACGACATACTCTGCTTCAGCTGTACTCAGTGCCACATAGGATTGCTTCTTGCTAAACCAAGAGATCATACCTGATCTCATACTAAAGCAACATCCTGAAGTACTCTTCCTGTCGATGGCACTACCTGCCCAATCTGAATCAACATAACCCTCCAGGTTAATCTTCTGATTCGTATTGTACTTGAGCCCATAATCAATTGTACCCTTCAGGTACCTCAGAATATGCTTTGCAGCAATCAAGTGAACACTTCTCGGATCTGTCAAGTACTAGCTCAAGGTTTTCACAGCAAAGCAAATGTCTGGTCTCGTGTTCGTCAGGTACATCAATGACCTAATCATCTGATGATACATTGTAGCATCAACCGACTCTGACGAAGCATCACTCAAAGGCTTCAGGCTCGATGCCATAGGTGTAGCCATAGATTTGCAGTCCATCATCCTGAACCTCTTCAGGATCTCTACTGCATACTTCCCTTGTCCAAGGAAGATCCCATCTGTACTCTACCACACCTCCATACCTAGAACAGTAGTGCATCGACACATAACAGGAGCATCACTGGTCTTCCACCTTCAACCTTGGATCAAATGTTGGAATTCGCTTTACTCTCAGTAAAGCCTAGAATCATCAGTAATATGCCCATCCTGTCGTACCATGTCGAACCTTAGGATCTTCTGCAATCACTCCCTCTGAAGCGGAGCATCATACTCCCTTTGTCTTCCATACTCTATGCACTGAAACATTCTGTACTGGAGTGACAAGTAGTATCCATCTAGGATCACTGGATACTAAGATCCTCTATCTTGAACTTCTTCAAAAGTTCATCTTGTACCCATCTGTGAGCTTGTCATCCTCTATCAACCTTGTAGCAAAGGTTAAGATATTCATCAAGTTCATCATGTATGTGTTATCCCATGGGTGTCTTCTGAACTCGTACAAGGCCTTCTTTCATTTGCACACATGATTATGCATGTCATGTGACTTCACTTCTATTAGCTGTAAATGTTTCTTTGTAGACTATGCCTTCTCTTCATGAGAAGCCTCATGCTACGAATATTGCTTTGTATCCCATGATGTTTCCATCTACTGCATGATGGAACTATGAACTTCTCTTCAGGTCTCAATACTACGCCCAGACATCATTCTTCTTGAACTGATCTTCCCTTTATTCTTGGTGGCTGGAAGGTTCTACATCAATGATGTCACTGCACTCGTCATATTATTCTTTGTCTTTGAACTGTCGTCACTTGTTCTTCGGAACAAGTCTTCATTCTTATTTGCTTGTAGGCGATTATGTATGCGATATTTCCTACAAGTCAAATGCAATTGTATGGTTAGAAACATTTCATAAGAAATATTTATACTGGCAAACACTTATGCATAAATATATGATCATGAAACTACTTTAGCCAATACAACATTCATCCATATCTCATTGAAAATTTTTAGATGCCTTCCATCTCTACCAAGACAACATTGAGATTGTGCACTAATCCAATATGTCAGCAAAGAGGTTTCATTCTAGATAAGTAGCAATGGAGAATTTTTATAGCACCATGAGCTACTTACCCATCACATGCATATTAGTAGTATACTGTCATTAATGCAAACGTCCTATCATGCATAATACAATAACTGAATATAAAAAAATGCATAACAAAATAATATCATGAAATGACAATTGAATACTTATCTTTATTTGTTTCGAGGGTAAACTCCTTCTTGAGCCTTCAGCTTCATCGTCTTCTTCATTCATAATCGCATCGTTTCTTATCCAAATGCTGAGTTGGATAAGAGGTTCTTCAAGATTTGATTTCTTCATATTCCTCATTGCTTGAGGGATCTTCTTTGGATGGTGAGAGCCGGATCTTCAAATGCTCCCGTCTTATCTTCTCTTCTTATGGGTAGAGCTTCTTCTTCTTCCCAAAGTTTGCTGAAAGTAATCGCTTTCTTCTGGAACACATTCCTTGAATGAATGAATTCCATGATCCTGGGAGGCCATTGAAGGTGGCCATCACCACTTCTGCATTCTTCACTTCTTCTTTAGGTCATATTCTGATTTTTTTTCTTCCCTTGAAATAGCTTGAAATTATGGAATAGCTTTGCTTGCAATAGGTAGTGCTCTGTAGTGCACATGTGCAAGCCTTCTATGCCAAAGCTCATTTGTCTCTACCGTATCATGGATCAAGGCTTGTTCTGGATAGCCCTTCAATTTGTAGGGGCCTCCTTCTTGTTCTCTAATCACTACCGCATCATCGATAATCTTTCCTTTTAGCCATATGATGACTTGACCATCTATGAATGCAGCCCGCATTCCTTTTGCATCAATGCTGAAATGGAGAGAAGGTTCTTCTTGAATCTTGGAACAAACAATACTTCTTTCATTGTTAGAGACTTACCAGAGTCTAGCTTGTATGAAGATTCTCCACTACCTTTTATTGGATATTGGTAGTCATCTCCTAGTTTCACCTTGTGAGGTGATTCATGTTCTGAGAGTCTTACAAAGGATTCCTTGAATCCTGTCATATGTTTGGAAGCCCCACTGTCTATAAGCCAATCATCACTTCCATGAATAATGTTACCTGTGAGAGCTGATATCATAACATATTCATCCTCGCTTGAAGAATCTTCACTTTCATGTCTGGATCTCTTTTGGATGGTTCATCATCCTCTGTAGCATAAGCATGATGTATTCTTTGGCCTTGACCAAGTCCTTCTTGTGAAAGGCTTCTAACCTCGTCTCCCTCTGAAACTGGAACCTCTATACTCATGTAGGTGTCCAATCCATTTTCTTCAGAGAGATCAAATACTTCTTTGTTTGGAAGTTTTCAACTTCCCCAAGCTTGTCACCAAGCTGATGTGATATATCATATTGAAATGAGAACCTCAAATGGAAATAGCAAAGGATTAGATCTTACCGATTTGAGATGTCCATCCTTGTCCCGGAGTTCACTGATCTAGGGTTTGTCACAGAAACCCTAATTTTCAAAACTTGGAATATTTCAGATCTGATTGGATGAACAGATAGATCTCTTCAAATGGAGCTGTCCAATGTACTCCTTTTCTGAAAACAATGGAGGGAAGCCCCCGGAACAGGAAGCCCTAATTTTCTGATTTCTTCTGCAGAAATGCCTGTTGCTATTTCTATGATATCTCTGAAATTACTGCTCCTATATGTCTGAAATTTTTCACTGAGGTAACCTCGCATGTACCTGATCCAACACCTCAGGTTTCATTAGAATTGGTTTCACCATTTGGGATTTATTATCCTTTTCCCAAGGTGACCTGTTACAGGACTGTTCAGAACAGCTAAGTTGTACGGCCTGCCATGTCTCACTCGTTCATCTTCTAAGTCTGATATTCAGACCACAGAAATTAAAGTCTGTTACCTTTCTGGAACATCTTCAGGAATTCCATTTGGACCTCTATAGCCCAAGATATTGTAGATCTCCCCAAGTGTCCTATTTATGGATGGTTTCTGGAATAGGATGGAGCCCTAACTTGGAGAGATCATATCTCCCAGAATATAGCGAATCGGAGGCTGATTGTTGGAAACAGTGTTCATTAGGATTTTAGCTTCAGCCCCTGCAATTTTCAGCTTTTGATACTTCTCCAATCTCGAAATATAGCGACTGTACCAAAACTTAGCAGTTTTAGTATTTAGGGTTTCTCCTAGCTCAAGGTCAAACTAGGGTTGGACTTTCCTGGAGTTTCACCCAACCAAATTTATTGATCCAGGTCTCTAAACTTCGGTTTTGATGAGGAGAATAACCCTATGCTGGTCTCACTCAAAAATTCCTCTTCTGTAGAAAGCCCTAATTTCCACATCAAAACTGAAAATGCTTGAAATTGAATTCTGCATCGACAGAAAGATGCACCCTTGAATGGAGAGTCATCTTAGCATACTTTTGCTGAAAATATATGGAGCAAGATCCAAAAAATAGGAATCCCTAGTTCCTGTAGCTGCACAATGTCTTCTTCTCAGGTTAGCTCTGATACCATGTTAGTTTTTCATCACATTAAGCTAGCATTATGATCTTAGGATCTTTTCACTGAGAGAATAACAAGTACAGCAATAAAACATAAGCACATCACAAGAGACAAGAGACACAAAGAGTTTTCCTCAGGGAAACCGTAAAGGAGAAAACCCCACAACTTCCTTAGAGATAAAATCAGCACCAAAACAGTAAGAGATCTCCCAACAGCAGTGGCCTTCTAGTCCCAGTATATTTCCTCCTCCACAAGTGCGCCTCACTTAAGAGAGTGAATGATGTGTGTGATAAATAGAGAGTCTCACTCTCTATTTATATTCTTCCGTTCAATTGAATTACATTTTCACACGTAGGCTCGACCTAACATTACTTACCCGAGCCTACACCTTAATTAGTGTATAATAACTCGAGTGCCCCAAAACTATGGGGACTTACCTAATGACTTGACATGACTTGTTTACATTATTAATCTTCCCGATAGGAACATCAAGGCATGACCACATGATTCAAATACATAATAGAAACATCCCAGAATAAACATCGGGGTACAATACATAGAAGAAGACATTCTGAAGTTACATATACATCAACACGAAGCACCCATCCCAAGTTTTCCAAAATGGTCGATCAAATTCCATGTTCACATCGACGCATCAGACCTAGCAATAGGATCAATCCTAACTCATCCAGGAGATGATGGAATGGACTATCCTATAGTCTACAGTAGTAGAAAACTAAACAAGGCTGAAAGAAACTATTCGACAACAGAAAGAGAAGCATTAGGAATGGTCTTTACACTACAAAAATACCGACACTACCTACTAGCTAATCCATTTGTCTTTTACATCGACTAGCAAGCACTAAAATACCTCGTAAATAAACCTCTACACCATGGAAGAATTTTTTGATCTCTAATTCTATTCCAAGATTTTGAATTCGAATTCGTTGTCAGACCAGGTAAGCTAAATGTTGGTCCCGACCACTTATCCCGAATTGACAGAGGGGAGGAACCGACAAGAGTCGAAGATGACTTACCGGATGCACATTTATTTAGAATAGAAGTAGTCCTAGCAGAGTTAGAGGAAATAGATTAGTTTTTAGAAGATGGAAAAGCACTAGAAGGCATGAGTACAAAGAAGAAACAAATATTAGCCATGAAAGCTGCACCATACAGTCTCATAAATGGAATCCTATATAAAATGGGTTTAGACGACATCCTCAGAAGGTGTGTACTAGAACATGAAAGGGATAATATTATGTATGAAGCACATTATGGACCTATGGGAGGACATTTCCAAGCAGATACAATTGCAAATAAAATCCAACAATCAGGGTTATGGTGACTGACACTTCACAAAGATTGCAAAAATTTTGTAAGCCAATGTGACAGATGTCAATGACTGGGTCGACCCCTGCCTAGTACAGAAATGCCCTTGATATCAGTAAACCCAAGTTTGACATTTGAAATTTGGGCCATCGACTTCATAGGACCATTTCCCATACCAGCAAAGAGAATAGGTGCAAGGTACATAATAACTGCAGTCGAATATGTAACCAAATGGGCAGAGGCAGAACCAGTCAACACATGTTCCAGCGAGATAGATGCTAATTTTATCTATGAAAATATCATTATCATATTTGGATGTCCATTAACCCTAATCAGTGACCAGGGAACACACTTTATTAATAAAACTATTAAAACACTAACAAATCAGTTCCAAATCGACCACTGTCAGAGTACAGCTTACCACCCTCAGTCGAATGGAGCAATCGAAGCATTTAACAAAGCGTTAACAAAAGGATTAACAAAAATATGTAACACTGACAAAGATGACTAGGATGAAAATATACCTACGGTACTATGGGCATATAGAACAGCATATAAGCGTTCAACTGACCAAACACCATTCCGACTAGTTTATGGACAGGAAGCAGTAGTTCCTCTACACTTTCGGCAACAGACACCTATTATCATGGAAATTTTGCAAGTTGATGTCAAACAAGGAAGAAAGGACTAACTATTGCAACTAATTAATCTTGAAGAACACCGACTAATCGCGTTACAACATCAGGAAATACAGAAACAACAACAAAAGGCATGGCACGACCGAAACATCAAAAATAGAAACCTATCGACAGGAGACCTTGCCTTACTATAAAATAGTCGGGTAAAAGGAAAACCCAAAAAGCTACATACAGAATGGATGGGACCCTATGTTGTCGAAGAGATACATGCCAACGGATCAGTCTGACTAAGGACATTACAAGGCATAGTATTTCGGAAACTTGTTAATGGTGCCTGACTAAAGTGGTATAGAAACTAAACCAATTTGAAAAAAAAAAACATATAACAACCATAATAGTTAAACAAAAGCTATAAAAATCTGAAAATTCAAAAACTAAAATAAGATCGAAAAACATAAAATAGTATGACAGGAAATCACCACTACGATGACTGACATCACGACCATCGAAAGAACACCATCGACCGCGCACATAATCGACATCGACCAACAACATCGAAAGTCCCATCCCGCCTTCATGACTACGGATGACAAAATAAAATCACCATTAACGCAAACTCAAGTGTTCATGCTGGACCATCACGTCTGCCATTAATACACCCATTGACAAAAACGTCAAATGCATCAACTATAAATACTAAACCACCAAAGGATCATTTACAACATTTTAAACAGAGAGAGAAACTTAGCAACCAGATGACTAAAACCCAAGAATACCAAAGTAAAATCGACCAGCAGACCGACAAGATGGCACCTAAACAAACCAGAGTTGCAGCCAAGGCTAAAGAACTACAGACCACAGAGACACCATTGATGAGGAGACTCAAATTCATCAAGAACACTAAGGTTCAGGAGAGTTCTTGGGTGAAACTATGGGCTGAGATTAAAGAGTGGGATTATGTCGACAAAATTCCTATACAAGCTGCAGAGAAAATCAACCACAGTACCATTGTAAATTATATCAATGCACCACTCATGGACATTTTTGGAGGCACGAAAGAAATAGTGGTGAAATTTATCATAAGCCGGTATCATAATGGCAGATGTTACTTCAACCGATTGATTGACATCTCTAGGGAAGTAATCTCCAAATTGACTGTTTTATCAAACCAAGGTGAACCAGTACGAATCGATATCAAAGAAGGGCTAGTAGAGGAGCTAACAGGATCAGCATCAGGTAAAAAATCCAAAGGGCTAATGATTATCCAAATACAAGCTCGAATGCCACAAATAGTGGCCAAAATCATAGCCACTGCACTTACACCGACAAGTCGAGGAAGCGACCTCAAACCGGATATGTTGGAGGCAGTGGATACCATTGCTGACACAGGAAAAATATACAGATGGGCTGAGTATGTCGCGGACATGCTCAAAGGCATTTGTGAAAAATTCCAGGAGTCGAGAGGGATCATAAGGTTTCCATCCCTTATGATATGGATAGTCATGTACTCTTTGTGCCCTGTAGGAGACAAACAGTTTCAAGAACCGACAAAATTCCATATGTGGAGATTCAAACCATTCTCCCAGAATAGAACAATGAAGGAACTTGCAAAAGGAAAAGTGTTGTTAGAAAACTGGTTCCAACAGCTGAAAGTCCACACGACCAGATGGAGGTTGCCTCAAAACATCCGATGAAGTCTGCCCAAAACTGCTCACATCCAACTAGAACTCGACCATACCACAGTGTGATACATGCAGAGCACCAAAGAAAAGGTAAAAACTCTCGACTATTACTCGACAATCGAAGAAACTTTCCAGGAGTTGTCTCGATAGTCGCGTACAAAATTGTTGATACTAGAGAGGGAAAAATAAATAGACCTCTCGATAGAAGAGTCACTAACAGACTAGGAGAAGGAGGAATATTATGAGCTTAGGTTATATATCGTCACATTTGTGTCGGAGGAAACACCTGAAGAAGGCACTGGTCGACTACAAATTATAATCAAACCTTCGACAGTACAAAGGGAAGAGACACAAACACAACATATGGTAACTAATCCAGCTAAAGAAAGCCTTGTATTGACTGAAGACCGGGGGGAAGAAATAGACACTGAAAACCCTGAGTATGCTGTCACCAAAGAAAACATACGCAAATTGTCGAAGGAGATAGCAGCCTCAACAAAAAGAAAAAGAACTCAAGATCAGGAGCAGGGGAAGGGTAAGCGCAAGCTTATCATTGCAGAGTCCTTGGAAGACAAGGAAGAACTAGCAGCTATAACCTGCGACATTATAGAAGATTCTGTAACAAACAAAATTCCTATCAAAGCCCAATTCCAGAGATTCGTCGAAGTAGGGGCACAACAAGGTCAGCCAAAGAAGGCAAAAATCACAAACACTTCAATGGCTAAAAATGTTGTGGATCTTGTGTCTACACCTCCACCCCCATCCCCGACTAAAATAATGCAAGAACTAATTCCAGACCCTCCTTCCATAAGCCCAATCAACATATGCAAGAATCCTATGTCGAAGACCTTGAAGGAAAAATTCGACTACGACAGAGACCTCCGGGAATACATTGAAAAATTGCCTGAGTTACTCACATCAGTACAAAAGCTGTCCACCAAAGCCCCTTTGTTTGAAGTTGGTGGATCCAGACTACCCGCTCCCCAACCTGGCCAAGTACTCTAGAGGCCGAGGACTTTTGCAATTGTGATTTTGACATTTGAGAGAAACCCCGACAAAGAAGTTGAATTTGTCACAAGTCGGGCCACATCTATCATCCTGACCGACCCCGAACCCAACTCACCAGTCAATGAACCGACCAGAGATGAGGAAGGAGAGGACATGAACAAAATAAATTGAGAAATCAAAGAACTATTCTCCGACCTCCAGGAAAATTCACCCCCACAAATCCACAACCCCTCACCCGACCATATCTCCACTAACCCAATCACACCCGGCCATTCACCAACGCCGTCACCACCTCCCCCCAGTCCAAAACATATACCCAAACCAACTGCACCAGAACCACCTCTGTCGCAACCATTAGCACCAACCGCATCTGCATCTGGACCCTTTATATCCAACTAGCCAGATGTACAACCAGCTACAGCAGTCATCCAACCAACCCAAGTAGAAATACCTTCAATCACCACTAGCCAACAACTCGACAACCTAATTATTACTCTTGTAGGTACACAGGTACCAAATCAAGCAGAGTATCAAAAGCACAAAAGAAAGAAAGACAAGAAGAAGAAGGACCATCAAAGCCAAACGAAAATGGTCCACATCAGTGAACTTGGGTCGACCACTGCAGTCGATCCAACCAAACTGAGGGATGGAGAATTAGGGAAACTCTTGGAATCATTGGCAATCGAAGCAAAAACAAGGAGCCAGAATAGACGTATGGAGCTCGACAAGAATGAAAAAGAACAAGTCAAGTTCCTCAACAAATGTAGAAACCTGGTGCAATCTGTGATACCAGGTCCAACAGAAGTCGAAACCGACAAGCCGCTAGAAAAGGCTTATCAGCTATTTGAGAGCGTGGTGCTGGCACTACAGGCATAAAGGAAGGATACAAAAGAAGAGAAGAAAGAAGAAACAGTTCGACTGCTGACACGGCAACACACAGCTTTTTTAGAAGCATATAAGGCACTGTGAGAGCACATGGAGGAGTCGGTCATTACAGAAGAAGTACTGAGAGATTGGCCTACATATTATGGGAAATTCTATCAGCAAGTTTGAAAAACCCAACAAGAAATCCAAGCACTCGAGAAGAGAAAAATCACAGAAAAAGAACTCAGAAGCACAATTGAAAATCAAATAGTGCTTGAAACAACCAAATTGCAGAAGCACGAGCGACAAGCACACCAATGGGTGCAGCAAGCAATTCCAAATCTAGAAAATTAGACATCATCTACCTGCAGATGAAATGACTTTTTGAGATAGCAGAAGAAAAAGACCAGTTTATGGGTCCCAACATGGAGAAGATAGCAAATTTTTCCAATCAAGAAAAGATGTTGATATTATCAAGTCTGACTACATTAACCATCAACATCCAGAAAATACTACAAAGTTGGACAGCATTTCAACATCAGCTGGCAGTGACAGCTGAAGCAATTATTGAAGTTTGTGTGAAGAAAAGACCAACCATCAAACTTCACAGCCCACGAAGTTCAAGCATAGAAATAACTACCTGAAGGAAAGGCAAAAGAAAATTTTTGTACCTCCATGTTTATTCAGGACGAAGAAACATTTTGTTTGTGGGGGAGATGTTGGAGGAGCAAGTCGGTAAGCCGACTTGAACGATAGTCGGTGTAGTCGATCAGCCGACTAAGTCAGTCGGTCGACTAATTAGAGGTTAGATCAGCCACATAAGGTCGTGTTAGTTCACTGAACCGACAGGTAGTTATTTGTAACTGTTTGTAATTCATATATATTAGGCTGTTGAGCCAGATGAGAACTCGGTTCGGTTCTCTGCATTGTATGGACCCTTTCATTATAATATAATATGTTATTTTGCTTACTTGTTCTTGTCTCTTGTATATATTATGTATGTCTGTTCATAAGTTGTATTATTGGTAACCCTATGTGATCTGTGAGATTACAACAGAGGACTATACAAATTGAAGGGCCAACCAGAACAAGCTTTGGTTCATAACTCAGTAGAACCAAGTGAACTTTGGCATAGAATTATTGCACATGTGCACTACCACTCGCAAGAAAAGTTGTTGAAGATCTTCCAGAAATGAAAGAAAGACATGAAGGTGTATGCAAAGGATGTGTGAAAGGGAAGAACACAAAGAAGACATTTCCAAGCAGCAAAAGCAAGGCAAAAGGAATCTTGGAAATCATACACTCTGATGTATGCGGTCCAATGTCATCCAGTTCTCTAAGCAGGTATGTATATTATGTTTATTTCATTAATGATTTTTCTAGGATGACATGGATATACTTCATGAATAACAAGGATGAAGTATTCAGCAAGTTCAAGGAATTCAAATCCTTGATCGAGAACCACATAGAGAAGAAGATCAAGATCTTTCGATCAGACAATGGTGGAGAATTCACATCAAATGAATTCAAAGAATTATGCAGAGATTCATGGATTAAGAGGGAGTTGACCACTCCATATAATCCACAACAAAATGGGGTTGCAGAAAGAAAGAACATAACCATCATGGAAGCAAAAACAACAATGCTTCATGATCAAGATCTTCCTATGCATCTATGGGTAGAAGCTTCCAGAATAGTTGTGTATGTACAAAAATGTACTCCACATAGAGTACTCGAGAACAAGACACCTAAAGAAGTATTTTCCAGAAAGAAAACAGAAGTCAGTCATCTCAGAATATTTGGTTTTCTAGTGTACATACACATTCCAAAAGAAAAGAGGACAAAGTTAGATCCTTCACAAAAGAAGGGTATATTTGTGGGATAATCTGAAAGCTCGAAGGACTACAGAATATACTTCCTAGGGTTCAAGAAGATTGACATCAGTAGACATGTCACATTTGATGAAGACCCAACTTACAACAAATCCAGAAAGAGACCTACTACAGAACCTAAAGAAACATAAGTACCCAGAATCCCTAATACAACAATAATGAAGCAAACATAGAAGAGGATCAAGAAATGGAAGAACCTCAATAACCTATAGATCCATCCCAGGAGAAGAATCCTCGCAAGAGGAAACCTGCATGGGTACGAGAGGCTGTCCAAGGTGCAGAATTATTTGTGGCTCTAAAATAAATACACAGAGAAAGGAAAATAACTAGGTCCTACTCTGAATATGTAGCCCTATTATGTGACATCATTGATAAAGAACCTTCCAACTATGAAGAAGTGGCAGAGAAGAAAGAATGAAAGGATTCTATGATCGCGGAGTATCAATTGATCATGAAGAATGATGTTTGGGATGTTGTCCCAAGACAAGAAGGGAAGTCTATTGTGACTTCCAAATGGATCTACAATATCAAGCATGATGTAGATGGTAGCATAGAGAAATATAAAGCAAGATTTGTGGCTCGTGGCTTCTCCCAAAAAGAAGGAATAGATTATGAAGAGACTTTTGCACCTATAGCCAGATACACTTCCATCAGATTAGTATTAGCTTTGGTTGCAGTCATGAAATGGAAGGTACACCAGATGGATGTCAATACTGACTTCTTGAATGGTGTAGTAGAAGAGGAAGTGTATGTGGAGCAGCCACTCAGTTTTGAGACACATGATAGGAAGACTCGTGTGTGCAAATTGAAGAAATCCCTGTACAGTTTGAAACATGCACCCAAGACATGGTACAACAGAATTGATAGCTTCTTGACTAGCTTGGGATTTACCAAGAGTAACGAAAAGTCCAACCTTTACTACAAGGTTGAAGAAGGGAGCCCAGTGATGGTCCTACTGTATTTAGATGACCTATATTTTATAGGTGCATATGGGTTGATTGCATACACAAAGAGGAAGCTGGTTGTTGAGTTCGAGATAAAGGACTTGGGTATGATGCGTTACTTTCTAGGTATGGAGGTGTGGCAGAATGCGGATGGAATCTCCCTGGGACAAGGGAATTATGCAGTAAAGATCCTGAAGAAGTTCGGGATGATGGACTACAAGGCCATGACCACAACTATGGCATCGAACCTGAAGCTATTGAGTGATGCTTCATTCGAGTCGATTGATGCTACAATGTATCGTCATATGATTGGGTCCTTGATGTATGTGACGAACACAAGACTAGATATATGATTTGATTTGAACACATTGAGCTAGTTCCTGACAGATCCAAGACATGTTCACTTCATCACTACAAATCATATTCTGAAGTACTTGAAGGGTACAGTTGATTATGGGCTCAAGTATGAGGTGAATTAGAAGATTAAACTGGAAGGTTATGTGGATTCAGATTGGGCAGGAAGTGCCATTGATAGGAATATCACTTCAGGGTGTTGCTTCAGTATGTTATTAGGTGTGATCTCTTGGTTTAGAAGGAAGCAATCCTATGTGGCACTCAGTACAGTAGAAGCAGAGTATGTTGCAGCTTGTTCGGTTAGTTGTGAGGCAACGTGGCTGAGGAAGCTACTATGTGACCTGTTTGATCTCCAATTGGATGCTACTTGTATATATTGTGACGACCAGAGTTATGTGAAGTTCTCAAAGAACCCAGTGTTCCATGACAAGTCGAAGCATATCGAAATCAAATATCACTGTAATAGGGATATGGTGCAAAGAGGAGTAGTAAAGCTCCAATATGTTGCAACAGACAAACAAATAGCTGATGTGTTGACCAAGCCATTAGCTAGAGTGAAGTTTGAGTACTTAAGGGAGAAGCTTGGTGTTCTCCAGATCAAGGTTCCTTCCAAGGGGAAGTGATAAGTGCAGATCCATTCTGATATGACTGTGGGATTGGCTCCCACATGAGCAGATGTAAGTGCAGAGCCATTTTGATATGACTGTGGGATTGGCTCCCACGTAATCAAATGTAAGTGTAGAGACATTATGATATGACTGTGGGGTTGGCTTCCACATGATCAGATGTAAATGCAGAGCCATTCTGATATGACTGTGGGATTGGCTCCCACATGATCAGTTGTAAGTGCAGTTCCTTTCCACAGATGATAGCAAGTATGTCCTATCATGTTTATGGTTGTAAGAGTTGGGCCTTTTCATAGATGGTAGTAGGTATGTCCTACCATGCTGGTGATTGTAAGTGATGGGCCTTTTCACAGATGGTAGTAGGTGTGTCCTACCATGCTGGTGATTGTAAGTGTTGGGCCTTTTCAAAGATGATAGTAGGTTTGTCCTATCATGCTGGTGAATATAAGTGTTGGGATTTTCTGACATGGTTCTTGGATGTGTTCCTCCCATGGTCAAATGTGAGTGTTGGCTAGGCCTTTCTAACATGGTTCTTGGATGTATTCCTCCCATGGTCAAATGTGAGTGCGAGGATTTTCTGGCATGATTCTTGGATGTGTTCCTCCCATGGTCAAATATGAGTGTCGGGATTTTCTGACATGGTTCTTGGATGTGTTCCTCCCATTGTCAGATATAAGTGATGAAGAAGATGAAGGCCTACATGGAGGATATGCCTATAACCAGCATGAAAAAGGGATGGCTCTATAGAACTTCCTGTGATGAGTAGAATTGAGAGATAGCACCATTTGTTCGAGATAGCAGAAGACTTGATGATGATCCAGTGATGAAGACTTGTGCTAATAATTGTGTCGAGAGAATACCTTTCTAGTTAAGAGGGAGTGTTGATGTATTTGTAACTTCGGAATGTATTCACATGTATATCTTATGTATTGTACTCCGATGTTCCTATCAGGAGTATCAGTAATGTAATCAAGTCATGTTAGTCCCCGATGTTCCTATGGGGAGAATCAATAATGTAACCAAGTCATGTAAAGTCATAGACGGTAACCCTTCTTATTGTTCGAGGGTTAAAGTCCCCACGGTTGTGGGGCACTAGGGTTATTAGAATCTCCTAGAGAAGTCATCCCTGGTGAGTTAATGTCAAGTCAGAAACTAGTATAAATAGAAAGTGAGTCTTTCTATTTAACACACAAACACTCACACTCACTTGTAGCACATAACTAAGAAAGAGAAGAAGCTGGGACAAGAGAGAGAGAGACAACTGCTATCGGGAGATCATGTTTGTATCTTTGGGTCTTACTTTTGGTGCTCATTCTATCTCTGAGGAAGTTGTAGGTTTTTCTCCCTTATGGTTTCCTTGAGGAAAATCATTTTGTTCATTGTCTCTTGTGATTGATTGTTGTACTTGTTATTCTCTCAGTTAAGATCCTAAGATCGTATTGTTGAAATAGATAAAAATATAACATTGAGATACCCTACAGGGACAATAGATTATTATCTGGAATACAAGATATCGGGTGGAGTTATTTTTTTTGGCTTCACGGATTCAGATTGGGTAGGTAGTGTGACAGACCAGAAGATCACTTCTAGTCATTGTTTTAGTTTTGACTCGGTAGCAGTGTTGTGGTTCAATCAGAATCAAAAGTTCATTTCTTTGAGTTTTGCTGAGGCTAAGTACATGGAATCTAGTTAGGTATGTTACAAGGCACTATGTATTTGCAAGGTTTTGGTAAATGTTTTTTATCAGGAGCTTAGGCCTACGGTGATTTATTGTGACAATCAGAGTTGCATTCATCTCTCTCAGAATCATATGCTCCATGATATGTCAAAGCACATAGAGATTAGATACCATATCATCTGAGATTATGTTCAGAGAGGAGTTGTTGAGTTACAGTACATATCCACTGATGAGCAGTAGCAGAAATTCTCACAAAACCCTTGGGATGGGGCAAGTTTGTATTCTTCAGAGACAAGTTGGGAGTGGTGAAGAACAACTTCTTCGATAAGAGGGATTTTTGAAGTTGTGTACCTTGTAAGTTGTTCCCCTTAGTGATT